>ML392514.1:73342-141420 GCA_005239525.1 Nicotiana knightiana | reverse complement strand
TATATATATATATATATACACATAACTACTCTACCGTAGTATGCTCGTTTATAGGCGCTCGACTATACTAGGCTCTATATCTCAAACAACTGTGCTTGCTCATAGGTGCTCGGCCACAGTAGACCCGATATATAACTTACCATCTAATCAGAGGTTGCCCAATAGGGGCTTTCTCATCGATCATAGCTCGATGGTAATGAAAATACTGTAATACTGTATACATATGAATTCTCTGCTCTCTTGACTGGAAAAATAAATACTCAAATGAATATGAAGCCCCGATAAAGAGAATATTGTAACTTACAAAAGAAGGAAAATTTACCTAACTTGCGAGACTAGCAAAATATACGTAAATTTCGGGATATAGATTTTTATTTATGCCTCGCTATCAAACTCGTGTAATTACGAGATCATGCCAAAATGAAAGAAGGGTTTAGCCCTAACATACCTGGTGTAGGAAAAACTCCGTATAATATTCTTTGTAGGAGTGTTTGATTGTGAGAATCTTCGTTGTTAATATCTTGCAGGAGCTTGAATTTTATGAACGTTTCCAGCGTTCTGCTTGTGACACTGATGTTAAGATATGAGAAATTAATCTCTTATTGAAAGCTTTGAAGTTTACGTTTTGGATTTGGTTGAAATATGTTTCTTCAAAATGTCTAACACTTGGTTTGGTTGAAAGAAACCTTTTTGTTTTGCAAGAATGATTATTATGTTATGGAAAGTTTATTTACTGATTTTGAGAATTAAATGAAGGTGTATTTTTCCACCTATGAAAGAAATGACTTAGTCATTTTTTTACAACGTGGCTAGCTGCCACGTTACTTTGGGTGTAATTTTATTAATTTTTTATACTTATTAGTTAACTGGGTAATGTCCCGTTACCCGATAATTAATCAATTTCATGTCACGCCCCAAAACCGAGGGACGAGACCGGCGCCTAAACGGATAATCCCGGTCAAGCGGGCCTGGATTGCCTTTCCTGTCCAACGCATTACCCCGTGTTTATGATATACAATATTCCATATGAAATAGCAAATTAAATTAAATCATGGACTTACAACTTAAGTTCATTTGTCCTTTTAACATTTTAGCATTTGATAATCCAAAAAGATACATGCTACATGTAACATTTCCGATTCAGTCCACGATTACGAGTAAAAACAACTACTACCCAAAATATATATATACAAGCCACATAGTGTCTACGGAGCCTCTAAGAATACAAGGAGTTTACATAGATTTACCGGCGAAAATGACACCGTTATACCTTTAAAGACACAACATATACAAAAGAAGATAATATAGACTACACACTGCCCCGAGAGGAAATGGGGCTCACCAGAACTACTGAAAGAATAAAGAGGAGGCACCACTATCGATGGTCGGAACTACCTACTATAGAACCGCCTACATCCATGTAAAACATGTAGCTCCCCCGGCAAAAGGGACGTTAGTACCATTGAATAGTACTAGTTTGTATGAACAAGCTTCATTCTAAGTAGAATCAAACAGTACATAAATAGAGGACAGTCATGCAAACCAAACAAATACCACGCAGAAATACAGAAAATCACAAATGAAGGTTTCACAGTTACTCATTTCAATTTTTCATCTGTTGCATCGCAAAACCCGATCCCACCATACAGTCACATCTCACCCTTATTTTCTCTCCACCCTTATTACTTCATGTTGCGGTGTGCAACCCGATCCCACCGTACAATCACATTTCACCGTTATTACTTCGTGTTGCGGCGCGCAACTGGATCCCACCGTACAATCACATTTGACAGAAACAACCACCAACAATTAAATCACAAGGATCTTCATCATGAAGAACATAAGTTCATATCAACAAATAACTATGTGAAATCAAGGCACAACGATCCTTACCAATTAGTAATTCATATATGGTGTTGCCACAATCATTTAACTCAATAAAATCAGTCCATATTTACTTTCATCATTTGCTATACAGTCTTTATCACTTTGATACATTCAACCATGTAATTAATAGCAACATCAACAAACAATTCAATCACAAAGATTCTCATCATCAAGGATATTCATTCGTAACAACCAAGTAACCATATGAAATCAAGGCCACAGAAATCTTTTTCAAATAGTGAGTCATATACGGTATGCCATCAACATATAGCTCAATTAGTTTATCCACGTTTCCTTGCCATTATTTACTACACAACATTTAGCACTTAGATACGTTCAACAATTGGATTCGTTATCATTTATTTCATTTGGTAGTACAACTTTTCATACCGATGTATTCAACAGTTAACGAGCTTTGCACATGATAAAGTAAGCACAAGGAATCACCCTTTTCACAATCTCATATAGCATGGTGACATGACACTCAACTAGGACAATCAGAGAATAGAATCTTACGTCTCAACACATTAGAACAATCAATTTACATATGCTCAAGCAAGAAATTCATATCAAATGCTCGGACACCAACAAGATGACTCTACAAAGATTAAAGTTAGCCATACATACCTCGAGTCGGAATTTACCTTTAATATCTATTCTCAAACCACCAGACCTTCTATCGCCTTCCATCTAATTTACAAGGTGACATGTTTAAACTTAGAACTAGGAATCATGAACTCATTTGGGCATTTTATCAAACACTATGTGATCCCTTAGATTAATAAACCTTTTTTAGTGAAAGATTACTCTAACTTATTTCCCTTTACTAGGTTATGGTAAGTTAATCACATTCATGGCCTATTTATAACCCTACATTACATTTTTGATCTCATAATATCACATATAAAATATTAGAAGTAGGACTTACCCGGAAGATAGTGAGCTTGAGATTAGCAAGCTTGATTCTTGAGGATTTGTGCAAGATTGATGATTAGGAGGCTAGGTTCCCTATTTCTCTCTCTAAAATGCTCTCACCTCTCTCTAGATTTAGTGTAAAAATAGTCCCAAATGAAGACCCAATGATTATTTATCAAAGTGTGTTCGGATATGAAAAGTTCCAAAAATGAACCCCGAAGTCAATTATTCTATAGCATAATCAACTATGCTATAGCATAATCAACATATGGACAGCATTCTTGCACCATAATCATTATGCTATAGCATAATAGACATCATAATCAACTATGCTATAGAATAATCAACATGCGATAGCATAATAGTTTTTCCCGATTCTGCCCCATTATGCGACATAAATGCGGTCTGCATAGTCGTTTCGCGATCGCAAAAATAGTCGCAAATCCATCCTTTTATAATTTGATCATAACTTTGTGTAGGAATGCCCAAATGACAAACAGTTTAAAGTGTTGGAAACTAGACTCGAAGACCTTTCATTTTATAGGTTATTCATCACATGGTACCTTATATATCATTAGATATGATCGTTCAAAGTGTGGACTGGTACAAATACCATTGGAATTTTAGCCTGTTATGAAATTTTCCCATTTGGCTTAGACGTAGGCTTCCCCTTGGACCTCACATCACTTATTATATGACTCATACACTTATTCACAACATCAAATTCATTTAAATCATATTTAAAGCACATATAATATTTAATTAGTCTACCTGGCACCCCGAAATCCTATATTGCTTAGGAAAGTTTTTCGGGGCCTTACATTCTCCCTCGCTTAGGATCATTCGCCCTCGAATGAGAGATAGAGCTTGACCCAAATACCTAACATAACATATCTCTTTTTTATCCTACCTTAAGTCCCTAAATTTTGACTAACTCCCAAATGTTTTTAGAAATTTCGGCAGCATCTCCTTTGTAACTAGGCCTATCCACCTGTCAGAGAACCACCAAAACCATCTTAAAAACTCATCAATAACTTGACAAAGCACCACAATGTATATGCCCATAACACTAATCTCAGCATCATAAGAACTACATTACCATAATGACACCTGAACATGAACTGCACATTTTTAGATCATATAGGTACCTTTCAAGTCAAAACTAATTGATATACAATCAAGAGAAAATATTTTCCTTCCACGACACTTTCGGCCTTCAAGGTGGTCTCCTCGATTTACAAGCTTTGCCATAACACATTCGCAGAAATAATCCCAACCCCTAAACTTACCTGATATCTAGATATCTCGCATAAGCTAGCTACCCATTAACTTCACCTTCAATAATCTACACCAAAATGAAAAGACAAATACATCAGAAACATCATACCCCTAGTGCAACCTAATGGGAAATGCGCTTATGTACCCTTCATTATCAATTCACATAACATCTAACGGGTAAAATTTTGAGAATAATCGGTTCACCCTCCTGAATTCTAAATCTCTATGCGAACACCCAAACTAAACCCGTGGTGACCATCACGATTACTATAAGATGTGCTGTAATAAATTGACCATAAACTTACCTAATGAATATGTGTGATCACAGGGTGACTTTGACACATTTGAAAATTAAATGCCAAAAAAATCTGATACAATAAAGAGCAATGGAGTTCAAGATTGGGCTGGAATTACGTGCTGAGCGGAGTATTTCATGAGGTTACATGCTAAGAGCCACGAGGATTTCTATTAATGAGGCTGACATGGTTTAATCCGGGTGACTACATCAATTATCAAATAACTGAAGCATAGTGGTGACTAGTATTCTTAGATGAGTTTTATACCATGTACGTGAACTTGAGATTCTAAAGAAGTGATCAAGTGTGATACACCAGTTGTGTCCCTGAGTGTAAGGCAAGTGGTTGAGCTCAAATGGTAAGACTCTTGCAACATGGGTGTGATTGAGGCCACAAATGAGATACATGGAATTTTATTTCACTCCTAGCAATAAGCGACAAAAGGACTCTATGCCACAAGTTGTAACGACCCGACCGATCGTTCCGTGAGATTAACCCATTTTCCCTATTTCTGCATTTGTTATGTATCGTTATCTTGTTTTTTATGTGTTGGATCAGTTGGTTTGGGTCCGGAGTAGTTATGGTGATAGTTTAGGCATTTAGCCTTTTAATGTAGCCTAATAGTTGAGAAAGTCAACTAAGAGTTGACTCATTGGTAAATGACCTCGAAATATGGATTTTATGGCTCGAAAGATTCATTAGGTAATTTGGGACTTGGGAGTGTGTTCGGAATATTTTTGTGATGTCCGGAGTAGAATTAGGCTTGAATTGGTGAAAGTTAGTTTTTGGCGATTTCCGGTCGGTAGTGGAAAATAGGCTATCGAGGTCGGAATGGAATTCAAGAATTTGGAACGGTTTTGTAATGTCATTTTGGATATGTCCGCAAAATTTCAGGTTAATCGGAGGTGTTTTGGTTAGTTTCGGCATAGTTGGCGAATTTTAGGAGTTTCAAAGCTCTTAGGCTTGAATTTGATGAAAATTTGGTGTTTTCGTGTTGTTTTTGGTGGTTCAAGGGATCGACTAAGTTGGAATAATGCTATGGGTGTGTTGGTATGTTTGGTTGGGGCCCCGAGGGGCTCGGGATTGATTTGGGATGGTTGACAGGAAGTTGGAGTGATTTTTGGAAATATGTTGTGCTGGTTTGCTGGTGTTTTCGCACCTGCGGAAGGGGAGTCGCAAGTGCGGTTGCGCAGGAGCGGAGAAAAAGTTTGTAGGTGCGAGTTTTACCTGTGTAGGGAATGGTCCGCAGGTGCGAGGGGTTTGTCGCACCTACAATGTCGCTGGTGCGGAAGGTGCATCGCACCTGCGAAGACGCAGGTGTGGAAAGGTGCTCGCAGGCGCGAGAATTGGCCAGTTAAGTGAGTCTCGCAGGTGCGGCCAATTGTCCCAGGTGCGGAAATAACTGTGCAGAACAGTATAAAAAAGGACCTCTCCATGAAATTTATTAGCTTTCATCAATTTGCATGCGGGAGGAGTCCATTGAAGGTGGTTTTGAGAGAGAATTTCACAGTTCTTCAGCAAAGGTAAGTTATTTGGTTGTTAATCCCTTTCCTATGCTATTTTGTTAAGATTAGGCTTGAAAATTTAAGGATTTGGGCAGGAAAAAATTGGGAAAATGGGAGGAAAGAATTGGGATTTCTTTTGAGGTTTTGGAATGGCAATTGTGGTCCGATTTTGGTGTTCTTGGTATGTATAGAATCATGGGAGGACGAGGTTTCTAATGATGTAAAATTATTGAATTCTGAGATGTGGGCCCAGGGATCGGGTTTGGCCGAATTTTGAGCTTTTTGACTAAATTGATAATTTTTTATTGGGTTGTGTTCCTTGAGTATATATTAGTGATGTTGAACTGGTTTTGGCTAGATTCAAAGCAATCGGGAGCCAATTTGAGGGGCAAAGGCATAGCGGACTAGTGTCGCGGCCCGGTAGAGGTAAGTAATGGTCTTAAATCTTGTCCTGAGGGAATGAGACCCCTAACTTCATTATTTTCTCACTGAATTTGGAATGGCGCACATGTCGGATGACGAATATGTGGCGCGTACTGATTTTTGGATTGGACTAGGTCCTCTCCGCGGCAACTAATGAGTTGCATATTTACTCAAAATCTTATGTTAAATTATGTTCTAAAGATTTGTGAAATATTTGGGATGTAAGACGTGTTTGGGGCCTCGTGTAGATCTGTTTAGACCCTTTTGAGGGTGTTTTACTGCTGTTTTCCTCACTACCTGCTGATGATTTTACTCAGCATCATTGTGCATACTGTTTTATTTGAAATTCAGCCTGATTTACACTACATGAGCATTAAAATGATGTTTTCGGGTCGAGTACGCCGTTCTATTACTTCGCCCGAGGGGCTTTTCGAGTGGTTCTACCGAGTGTGGCTGAGGTCCAAGAGTGATGGTGAAATGCTGAGTGATATTAGCACTTGGGTTGAAGGAGCCCCTCCGGAGTCTGTACACATCCCCAGTGAGCGCACCGAGTGCAAGTGATTGAGTGATTGGGAGGCATGAGTGGCTGTGAGGTGCTGAGTGATTATGAGGTGCTAAGGGATTGTGAGGCATGTCCGAGGGGCTGATTATGAAACATGTTGTTTCCCGAGGGGCTACTTATGATTTTACTACATGCATTTGCATACCAAATCCTTGTTCTAAAGTTGTTAAAATGTGCATTGTTTTAAGGACTTTTGTGAAGTTGATTTGTAAGGCATGACGATTTCGTATACCTATGTATACTATTGGAAAGTAAGGTTGTATATATTGTGACTTGATGACATTGATTTTTATGTTATTCCTTGCTACTTAGACTTGATTTATTCCCATTACTACTGAGTTGGCGTACTCACATTACTCCATGCACCTTTGTGTGCAGATTCAGAAGCAGATATCGAGTGTTAGCTTTTATATATATATCGCAGCGGAGTCGGATCGTGGGGATATAGAGGTAGTTGTTCAGCGTTCGCAGCATCTCTGCTTTCCCTTTCTGTTGTATTTAGCTTTTATTCGGAGTTTTGTATGATAATACTTTATTTTGGCTTATTTCACTAGATGATCATGACATGTTGGCTCCGGGTTTCGGGGAGGCAGTACTGTATATAAAATTTGCCTATTATATTAAGAACTTTCTGTATATTGTTATGAATTTCTTGAAACTTAAATGGGATTTTCAAAAGGAAATGTGAACACGCGGTAGTCGGCTAGCCTAGTTCCACGATAGGTGCCATCACGGCCGGTTAGGATTTGGTGTCGTGACAGTTTTGTATCAAAGCCCTAGGTTACATAGGACTCGACGGTCATGAGCAGGTTTAGTAGAGTCTTGCGGATCGATACGGAGACATATGTACTTATCTTTGAGAGGCTGCCGAACTTTTAGGAAACAATCTATCTTTCTTGAACTCTTTCGTGCTGATCTATTGATTCTTGAAATATGAACTTACGTTGTTCATTCTCTCAGATGGTGAGGACACGCCATACCGATCAGAGTGACCATTTACCGGCTAGACCATCAAGAGGTCGAGGCTGTGGTAGAGGTAGGAGGCCAGCCTGCGTAGCAGCCGGGGCAGTACCTCAGGATCCCCCTATTGATCATGATCAGGTTCCCGCCGATGGTGTCCCAGCGGACAGGCTCAGGTACCAGGAGTGCCTATGATTATTCCGGGTCTTCAGGAGGCCCTGTCTCAGATATTTTCAGTATGCACCGGTTTGGCTCAGGCCGTTTCCATGTCTTCTTCTTCCATCATAGTTCAGGCCGAGGGAGGCAATCAGACTCCAGCGGCCCGGGCACCTGAGCAGGCTGCACAGGCTATTCAGGCACTGGGAGCAGCCCCAGCTCTGCCAGCTGCTCCAGTTCAGGATTATGTGGTCCCTGCTATGCCTGAGGACGAGCAGCGCAGGTTGGAGAGGTTCGGCAGACTTCAACCTTCGACATTCAGCGGTACAGAGGGCGAGGATGCCCAGGGATTTCTAGATAGGTGCCAGAGGATACTGCACACCGCGGGTATTCTGGAGACCAGTGGGGTCTTGTTTGTTACCTTTTAGTTTGCGGGTGCTGCCTTTACTTTGTGGGAGTCTTTCGAGAGGCTTAGATCGGTTGGTTCAGCACCTCTTACCTGGCAATAGTTCTCCACGATCTTTTTGGAGAAGTATGTTCCTCAGTCCCACAGAGAGGAGCAGCGTAGGCAGTTTGAGCAGCTGCGCAAGGGAGAGTTATCAGTCACTTAGTACGAGATAAGATTTTCTGAGTTGGCTAGGCATGCTTATGAGATTATCCCTACTGATAGAGAGAGGGTGAGGAGGTTCATAGATGGTCTTTCTTATTAGCTTCAGTTGTTTATGACTCGAGAGAGAGTATCGGGTGCTTCAAATGCTGAGCATGCTCTTCCTAGTTTATTCTCATAGCCAGGAAGAGCATGCTCGGCATTTGAGAATTATGTTATAGAGATTGAGGGAGGAGAAACTTTATGCGAAATTCTCCAAGTGTTAGTTTTGGCTGGGATCGGTAGCTTTGTTGGGGCACGTGGTGTCCAGTGAGGGGATTCAGGTTGATCTAAAGAAGATAGAGGCGGTACAGAATTGGCCCAGACCGTCCGCAGCTACAGAGATTAGGAGTTTCCTTGGTTTGGCGGAATATTATCGTAGCTTTATGGAGGGATTCTCTTCGATAGCTTCATTTTTTACCAGATTGACCCGGAAGGGTGCTCTATTCAGATGGTCTGATGAGTGTGAGGAGAGCTTTCAGAAGCTCAAATCAGCATTGACAACAGCTCCAGTACTAGTTTTGCTTGCTGGTTCAGGTTCTTACACAAGCGCATGAGGATGGAAAAAAAGTCATCTACTTATGGGATTACATAATTCGAACAATCTAACCCTTCCTAAGGTGGTGGAATGCCAGAGGTAGCAAATATTCCCCATACATGACAACGATGTTGTCAATGATCCTAGAAGCCGAGTGAGCAGGAAGCCACATAACCTCATCAAATCTGCCCCATTTAAGACTTTTGAAAAGGAGACACACTTTGGTTTGAAATCATGGAAATTTAAGCTTGAAGTTTAAGGAGAATCATTACTTTTAGAACCCATGAGACAAGCCCTCACAGCCCTAGAAAATCGTCAACAATGTCGAGAAAGTACTTAAAATCATTACGAGTTAGTGTAGAATAAGGCCTCGAAGTGACCATATGAATAATTATAAAAGGGTGAGAAGTCTTGATACACTTATCGGAGAAGAGTAACATGAGTTATCTAGTCACATGGACAAGCAAAGTAGGTGGATGATTGTTTAGGAGAAATTCTCACAATGAGTGCGAGCAATATCTTTTTATCCTATCAGAAGGAACATAACCCGACCCTTGATGCCATAACGCATAAAGTTAGATTCACAAGGAGAGTTATCAGATGAAAATAGATAGTAAGGAAGCACAACTAAGAGCATCATTTGGAATCAACAAGCTTAAACAGAGTTGAAGACATTAGAAGTCTGTAGTAAAGGGGAAATTTGCCCACTCTCAGGGCGCTTGTAGAGTACATAAAAGTGAGGTTAATTAAATCATACCATATAGTTTGATATCTAGCCGAGAAGTTGAGATACTACCGCATTGGTTATTATGGGTAAACAACACATGATGCACGGCAAATGAAAGGAAAGCGAGAGAGCTTATAGAAGTAACATTTACATTGCAACTACTAGGAAGGGTGGTAATATAAGGGACCACGTGAAGCTAAAATATTTTTGAAAGAAAATCTATGTATGTAGTCACATGATGTATAGCTCCAGAATTCAAAAATCCAACTATGGCTAGCGACTCTACTTCACAATGAAGCTCCACAACACCCTTCTATAAAACCCTTGATGAACTTGAAGTGAAGTGGGAACCCATGTAATTTGTGGTATTTGTTAATCCATTGACCAGATATCTAGAAGTATTTTAAAATTAGAGATACTCTTTCTCGTTCAGAGTTCGTGCTTTAAGGATAGTGCTTCTAAGGGAATATGATTGAGAAGGGATAGTATAATCGATAGTGAATGAAGCAGGCTCGTACTTAAAGTAAGAGGATGGATTGACTTTCCCCCTCCACCTATAATCCCATATCCTTGTTTAGTTATGTCAGAATACTGAAAACTCCAGTAATATCAGAGGACCGAAAACAAGTTAGCTAGATAATAAAGGTATTTTTACATCTATCCCATTTTCTGGATTCAGCGGAATTGGTAACGAATTAGGGTGGATCACCATTGATAAAAGAAATTGTATTTGTAGATACCAAGGACACAATTGTGTTGTTCCTTCAGCCATTGAGATTGGAATTGAGGAATGAGTCAACAACTAGGGGAGGGGCGGGTATGTCAGTAGCTAATCAAAAAAAGAACTTGAGGTTTTAAGAGTAATTTAATAGCTTCACGGCTAGTGGAGCCACTACAAACATCAAAAATATCAGCTAGATTCATAGCAACATGGAGAAATTAACATATAACGACACTTAAACAAGTATTATGCAATCCAAAGGAGGAGCAAAAATGCTCATCTTCCTTATAACCAAAAGAAGAACAACCTTCAAGAATAAGTAGCACGATCCAGCTGCATGGAGGCTCGACGGTCCCTAGCTTAGATGGAGATTTTAATAGTGTTTAAAAGTAATTGAGTAGACAAAATTTAGAAAATAACCTGTCGGGGAAAGAGGGAGATTCTCGCCAAACAAACAAGACAATTCCGACCACTAGGCCAAAATGAAAGCCTCTTAAAAGAGAGAGCGAGGGCACTACCATACTAGAGATGATGATGACACAAGGAAAGATCTTCACTATGACACTAAGTCAACATTCAGATGATGCAAAAACTTGAAGAAAAAAGGCCTAGGATTCCGAATAATGAAGAATAATTGGTCGAGAGAAAATATCCTTTTATTTTGTGCAAAAATATTATAATTTTCCATCATTCATTCAGGAAGAAATTCTTCGGGTATAGTCCCTTGTTAGAGCTTAGAAAGGCGTGTTAGAAATGGTAATTTTATAGCTACAACTCAACTCAAGGACATTCTTATAGAGCTCGATGTCCTAAGAGATTGCATATAAGAAAATTTGCGGTGGGGTGAATTCACGAAATATTGCATCTCGTTCAAAGAGTAGGTGCATGCAATGTTTTGTGACTCAACATTTATTAAGACCATGCCTATGAACATTCTTCAATATGGATGTACATATACAACAAGAATATGTTGGTTGTGCTAAGGAGTGACCTACTTGATGACTTTAGGTTGATGGGGCAATAGCTGAATCGATGCCCCTCGAATCCACATCCCTAACGTACGTTGGTACCATACCGATATACTATAGGATTTGGTGGTGCAGTGACATCAATAGGGACAAGGGCACTCCCCTCTTAGTGATAGGTCACCAACCCCTCCACAACTCAATACATTATCCTAACAAGCCCTTAGGCAATCCCATCGGACTCAATGGTGGGATTAATCCCTCCTTATGTCTTCAAACATGCGGACTATGGTATCATGATTACACATTTTGAGAGTAAGGTTTGGAGAGAAAACTAACTCCCTAACTTGAGCTCTATCGCACGATTGGAGTATCAAAGAAGGGTCAAATTCCTAAATGTCCATGTAGCCCCCTAATTATAGATGTGTTCGACAACACACCGATAAGAAGGGATCTACTAGACACGACTCTGAGACATCATAGGACACATTAAAACCATAGGCTCTGATACCAAGTTTGTCACGCCCCAAAACCGAGGGACGAGATCAGCGCCTAATCGGATGATCCCGGTCAAGGGGACCTGGATTGCCTTTCCTGCCCAACGTGTTACCCCGTGTTTATGATATACAATATTCTATATTAAATAGCAAATTAATCAAAGCATGGACTTACAACCTAAGTTCATTTCTCCTTTTATCATTTTAGAATTTTCTAATCCCAAAAGATAAAACATATATGCAATATTTCCGATTCAGTCTACGATTAAGAGTAAATAAAACTACTGTCCAAAATATATATATATACAACCCACATAGTGTCTACGGAGTGTAAAGACCCGTAAAATTTTCACTTTTTAAAATAATGCCCGAATGAGTCCCCGAGTTGTTTTTATCGTGGAAATTTTTAAAACAGACCTAAATTGAGTAAAAAGTACCCCAAGACTTAAAGAACAAAATTTTCCAGAAAGTAGGTGTTATGCGACGCACTATGCGGTTGCATAACGTGTATGCGGACCGCATAATGGTCGCATACATGGGTAGATCACTGCCCCATTTGAGGTCAACTATGCGGTCGAATGTGCGATCGTATTTCAGTTCTGCGGACCACATATCTATCGCATTGTTGCCTTTGATTTTGGGAGGGAAGTTATGCGATGCATTATGGGATCGCATAACGTGTATGCGGACCGCACAATGGTCGCATACCTAGGCAGTGTGTTTTGAGTTTTGTCCCAACTCGAGGGCCATTATGCGGTCGATTCTGCGGACCGCATGTCAGGAATGCGATCGCATTCCTGACCGCATTCTTGTGTTGGGCCCTATTTTTCTAATTTTTTAAAACCCAACCCTAGTTCATTAAAACACCTCTCCCCTTCAATTTTTAACAATTTTCTGATATATTAGAGAGAGGAAATAGTGGGTTCTAGAGAGAGAAAGTCCCAAGTTCATCAAATTGGTCTTCCTTCATCACTCAATCTTGGAACTAATCAAGTAGGACACAAATTTCTTCACTCTAAGAAGTAAGCTTCTACCTCATTAACCTTAATTTCCATATTTTTGTTAAAATGAAACCTAGTTAGGATAGTTCATAAAGATGGGGTTAATAATCTTGCATGCATGTACCCAATTTATCATAATCTATTAAAGGATAATAGGTTGGAGTAACCTTTCACTAAAAAGGGGTTATTAAATCTGAAGGAACACCCAGTGTTTGATAGAAAGCTCGAATGAGTTCAAGACATGTTCATGATTCCTAATTATAAGTTTAAATGTGCCGCATTGCGAATTAGATTGAAGGTGCTAGAAGGTCCGATGATTTTAGATAGAAATTAAGGAAAATCCCGATTCAAGGTATGTATGGATAACTTTAACCTTTGTAGAATCCTGTTGTTGGGTCCAAGCATACGGTATGTGTACCTTGTTTGAAAACATGTGAATTGATTGTTCAAATGTTTTGAGACGTAAGATTCTATTCTCTGATTGTCCTAGTTGATTGCCATACTACCGTACTATATGAGACTGTAGAAAGTGTTTTGATGTGCCTATCTTATTATGTGCAAAGCTCGTAAATGCTCGAGGGTATCGATATGAAGTATGTGTTAATGAATGAAAGAAGGTTAATGTGCCCAAGTGTGGGGATGTATATAATGGCTAAGGAAAACCGTGCGAGATAGGTAGTGAAAAAGGGTATTGTGAAATGATGTGAATAAGTTGAACAATTATGGCAATGCCTTGTATATGAATTACTACTTGGGGAGAATTATTGTTCCTTGGGCCCAAATATATGAATGGTGTAAGTGAACTTGTGATTCATTGAAATGATAACTGTTGTGATGTAATTGTTTGTGGTTGCTGTTATGAAATAAGATTGTCAGATGGGATCTGGTTGCGCGCCGCAGTACGAAGTAATAAGCTTGATGAGATGTGAGGTAATAAGGATGGAATGTGATCGTTATCACTATCAAAATGAAAAATCCGGCAATCTCGTGAATATGGTGATGTTGAAAGGGAAAAAGGAGAGATTGTGAAACTTGTTGATTTTGGTTGTTTCATTCCACAGGCATTGATTGATTGGTTCTATTACTACCTCTTAATTGTGTATTATTTGATTGTACTTGGGATAAAGTTTGTTCATACATACTGGTACTATTCCACAGTACTAACATCCCTTTTGCTAGGGACGCTACATCTTTTTATATGGATGTAGATGGGTCCATAGCAGGTTGCTCAGCTCACTGTTAGTGGTGCTTTCTCCTCATCCTTTCTCAGTTGTACTGGTGAGCCCCACTTCCTCTCGGGCCCATGCGTAGTTCATGCCATCTCCTTTTGAGTATATTATATATTGTAAGGTATAACCGGGGCCTTGTTGCCGACAAGTATTGTATAAACTCCTAGTACTCTTAGAGGCTCCGTAGACACTATGTGGGTGTATATATATATTTTTGGGTAGTGGTTGTATTTGCTCGTAATAGTGGTCCGTATTGGGAAGTGTTGTATCTATTATGTATGTTTTGGGAAATCTAGTATAATAATGTAAAATGAGGAAAAATTGGATTTATTGTGGTAATCACACACTTTTAAGCTTATCTCACTGTTTCACATAAATAATGGATGATATAAACACGGGGAAGTGCGTTGGGTAGGAAAGGAAAATTAGGTTCGCTTGAATGGGGTCACCTGGTTGAGTGCCGGTCTCGTCCCTCGATTTTGGGGCGTGAAAAATTTGGTATCAGAGCCTAAGGTTTTAAAAGTGTCCTAGGATGTCTCGGAGCCGTGTCTAGTAGAGCCCTTCTTATCAGTGTGTTGTCGACAACATCTATAATCAGGGGGATACATGGACATTTAGGAAATACCCTTTTCATTGTTATTCTATATCGTGCGGTGAAGTGGAAAGTGAGAATATTCTTGTCTAACTTGTGCTTTGTTAAACTCGACTACTGAACCAGAATTATGAGACTAGAGTTTCCTAATGAGTCAGTTATTAAGTGCAAAGGGAATGGTGTGGTGCCAAATGGTAGGTTTATTTCCTACCTTAAGGCCTCGAAGATGATTAAAAAGGGGTGTGTTTATCACTTGGTCCGAGTTGCGGACACCACTTCAGAAGTGTCTGCCCCCGAGTCCGTCCCAGTCGTGAATGAGTTTCTTGAAGTATTTCCGGACGAGCTTCCAGGGATTCCGCCAGATAGAGAGACCAATTTCGGGATTGATGTATTACCAGATACGCAGCCAATATCTATTCCACCATAAAGAATGGCGCCAGCAGAGTTAAGGGAGTTAAAGGGGCAGTTGAAAGACTTATTAGAGAAGGGGTTCATTCGGCTGAGTGTGTCGACGTGGGACGGTCCGGTTCTTTTCGTTAGGAAGAAGGATGGGTTGGTTCGGATGTGTATTGATTATCGGCAGCTCAACAAAGTCACTATCAAAAACAAGTATTCATCGCCCCGGATAGATGATTTGTTCGACCAATTGCAGGGTGCGAGGTTCTTCTCCAAAATTGATTTACGGCCGGGGTATCACCAGTTGAAGATCAGAGAGCAGGATATTCCTAAGACCGCCTTCAAAACTCGTTATGGCCATTTTGAATTTTTGGTAATGTCCTTTGGACTGACATTTTCTCCAGCGACTTTCATGGATCTTATGAATCAGGTTTTCAAACTTTTTCTTGACTCCTTCGTGATTGTTTTTATTGATGACATCCTTGTCTACTCGCGCGGGCAGGAGGATCATGCTAGTCACCTTAGGATAGTTCTGCATACTCTTCATCAGCACCAATTGTATGCCAAGTTTTCATAATGTGAATTTTGGTTGGAGTCAGTCATATTTTTGGGTCATGTTGTTTCTAGAGAAGGGATTAAGGTTGATCCCCATAAAATCACAGCGGTAAAGCATTGGCCTAGACCAACGACCCAGACAGAGATTCACAGTTTCTTGGGTCTAGCCGGGTATTATCGAAGGTTTGTGGAGGGGTTCTCTACCCTCGCCTCCCCATTGACTGAATTGACGCAGAAGGCAACTATGTTCCAATGGTCCGACGCTTGTGAAAAAAGCTTTGATAAAATGAAATCAAGATTGACTTCAGCACCGGTGTTAACTTTGCCAGAAGACAGGAAGGGATTTGCAGTTTATTGCGATGCTTCAAGGGTTGGTTTGGGATGTGTCTTGATGCAACACTGGAAGGTTATAGCCCATGCTTCCAGGAAACTCAAGAATCACGAGAAGAATAATCCGACGCAAGATTTAGAACTCACGACAGTTGTGTTTGCATTGAAAATCTGGCTGCATTATTTGTATGGGGTCCATGTGGACGTGTTCTCAGACCATAAGATCTCCAATATCTGTTCAAGTTGAAGGAGTTGAATTTAAGACAGCTGCGATGGTTAGAATTTCTTAAGGATTTTGATATGAACATTCTGTACCATCCAGGGAAAGCAAATGTAGTGGTCGACGCTCTCAGTTGGAAGTCTATGGGTAGTCTGGCTCATTTGGAGGAAGATCAGAGGCCATTGGCTCGGGAGGTTTGTCGATTGGCTAGTCTGGGGGTCTGTTGCTCGACCTCAAAAGAGGGGAAAATCATGGTGCATAAGGGGGCAGAATCATCACTTGTAGCAGAAGTCAAGGAGAAGCAGTTTATTGATCCAGCACTGGCGCAGTTGAAGAGGGCAGTTTTGAA
This sequence comes from Nicotiana knightiana, assembly GCA_005239525.1. Lineage (NCBI taxonomy): Eukaryota > Viridiplantae > Streptophyta > Magnoliopsida > Solanales > Solanaceae > Nicotiana > Nicotiana knightiana. The sequence goes on along the minus strand of ML392514.1, from coordinate 124,672 downwards.
TAGCAAGATTTCGGCATTCTCACTCGGAAGCGATGATGGTGTTTTGCGGTGCCAGGGAAGGCTGTGTGTTCCTGATGTGGATAATCTTCGGGAGAGGGTGATGGCGAATGCTCACAGTTCCAGGTATTCCGTGCACCCAGGTTCTACGAAAATATATCAAGATCTCCAGGAAGTTTATTGGTGGAGCGGCATGAAAAGAGGTGTGGCAGACTTTGCATCTAAATGTCCGAATTGTCGACAGGTGAAGGCCAAGCATCAGAGGCCTGGTGGGTTAACTCAACTTACGGAAATTCCAATATGGAAATGGGAAATGATCAACATGGATTTAGTGGTAGGGTTACCTCACACTCAGTGCAAGTTCGACTCGATTTGGGTGATAGTGGATCGAGTCACTAAATCAGCTCACTTCTTGCCGGTCAAGTCCACCGATACTGTAGAACAATATGCTCAGTTCTATACCAAGGAAATAGTTAGGCTTCATGGTACTCCAGTTTCCATTATCTAAGACCGAGGAGCCCAGTTCACAGCTAATTTTTGGAGGAAATTTCAGCAAGGTTTGGGTACTCAAGTAAATCTCAGCACAACTTTCCATCCGCAGACTGATGGTCAGGCAGAGCGAACTATTCAGACGCTTGAAAATATGTTACGGGCTTGTGTGTTGGGCTTCAAGGGTAGTTGGGATGATCATTTACCACTTATCGAATTTGCTTACAATAACAGCTTTCATGCAAGTATTCAGATGGCCCCATTTGAGGCATTGTAAGGAAGGAGGTGTAGATCTCTTACTGGGTGGTTCGACGTTGGTGAAGCAGAATCGTTAGGGCCAGATCTCATGCACCAGGCATTTGAAAAAGTCAGAGTCATTCGGGAGAGGATGAAAATCGCTCAGAGCCGTCAAATATCCTATGCGGACGTTCGTCGAAGAGAATTGGAATTGCAAGTTGATGATTGGGTTTTCTTGAAGGTATCTCCCATAAAGGGAGTGATGCGGTTTGGGAAGAAAGGTAAATTTAGCCCAAGGTATGTCGGGCCATATCGGATTCCTCAAAGGATAGGGCAAGTGGCTTATAGGTTGAAATTACCCCCTGAATTGTCATTAGTGCACCCTGTGTTCCACGTGTCCATGTTAAAGAAAGTTGTTGGAGATCCATCAACCATCGTGCCAGTTGAGACTATTGAGGTTAATGAGGAATTATGGTATGAAGAGGTTCCGGTTGCCATTCTTGATAGACAAGTCAGTAGATTAAGGAACAAAGAAATTGCTTCGGTTAAAGTGTTGTGGCGAAGTCAGCACGTTGAGGAAGCCACGTGGGAAGCGGAAGATGTGATGAGAAAGAAAAATATCCCCATTTGTTTGAATAAGTCTAGTAGTGTTCGTCAGAATTGTCATCTCTAAGAAAATTATATTTTATGTTCGGTTTTGTGTAAAAGCACCCCATATTTCCCCAATTTCCTTATTGTTGTAATTTTCCAATGTGTGCTAAAACTGAATCCGCAGCTCTATTTGGGTAGTGTGCAACCTTTGAGGTAAATGAAAGTTTTGTGGAACGTATGTGTTAGGCAAATTAATAGTAGTTTAGGTTGGTAATGATTAATTGAAATGAATATAGTATATTTCTATGATTGGGTTGCATGGGACTCATTAAAACGACCAAGTTATGTGCAAAAATATGAATCGTGTGCAAATTTGTGGTATAAGAAGAAAGAACTATGTGTAGTTCACAAAATGATTGAATATTTGCAAATTGTTGAGATAAAAACGTTGTGTGTGAGTTATTGGGTGATTAAAACCTATGTAATGGTGCTTGGAAATGTGTTTCGGGGGCTCTCTGACAAGTAGATAGGTCTAATTACAAAGGGAACTCTAGCGAAATTTTTCTGAGATATTGGAGTTAGTGAAAATTTGGAAGTTGCATGTCCTGCTTTAAAAACTAAATGATTTCCAAAACCCTCATTCCAGCACGAATGATTTTTAAGGGGGGGAAGATGTAAAGACCCGTAAAATTTTCTCGTAATAAAATAATGCCCGAATGAGTCTCCGAGTTGTTTTTATCGTGGAAATTTTTAAAACAGGCCTAAATTGAGTAAAATGTACCCCGAGACTTAAAGAATAAAATTTTCCAGAAAGTAGGTGTTATGCGACACACTTTGCGATCGCATAACGTGTATGCAGAAAAAATAATGGTCGCATATAGGGGCAGATCACTGCCCCATTTTAGGACAACTATGCGGTCCAATGTGCGACCCGCATTTCAGTTCTACGGACCGCATATCTGTCGCATTGTTGTCTTTGATTTTGGGAGGGATGTTATGTGTACCTTGTTTGAAAACATGTGAATTGATTGTTCAAATTTTTTGAGACGTAAGATTCTGTTCTCTGATTGTCCTAGTTGATTGCCATACTACCGTACTATATGAGACTGTAAAAAGTGTTTTGATGTGCCTATCTTATTATGTGCAAAGCTCGTAAATGCTCGAGGGTATCGATATGAAAGTACTTGGTAATGAATGAAATAAGGTTAATGTCCCCAAGTATAGGAATGTATATATTGGCTAAGGAAAAGTGTGCGTGATAGGTAATAAAAAAGGGTATTTTGAAATGATGTGAATGAGTTGAACAATTATGGCAATGCCTTGTATATGAATTACTACTTGGGGAGAATTATTGTGCCTTGGGCCAAAATATCTGAATGGTGGACGTGAACTTTTGATTCCTTGAAATGATAATTCTTGTGATGTAATTGTTTGTGGTTGCTTTTATGAAACATGATTGTCAGGTGAGATCGGGTTGCGCGCCGCAACACGACGTAATAAGCTTGATGATATGTGAGGTAATAAGGGTGGCCGAGGTAATAAGGGTGGCTTAAGAATAAGTAGAATTTGAAGTAATTTGAGATAATTTTTAATTATGCGCGTAATTGGTTAATTACCGGGTAACGAGACATTACCTAATTAAATAATAAGTGGATAAAAATTAATAAATTTCACCCTCCAAAATAATGTGGCAGCCACACCACTTCCTAACAATGACTCTTAGTATTTTTGGATTAGGTGGCATAATGTCACATTTCAATCCTTTTTAAAAGATCTTTCATATTCACAGAAGACTTACCCATTAGATTCATAATCAATCTTACATAAAAGATCCCTTCAACCAAAACCCCAATGTTAGCCATTTTTGGAGAAACTTTCAACCAAAAAGTTTAATTCCAGAACGATTAGCAAGTTTCAACAAATATTTTCCAACCAACAATTCAACGAGAAATTATTGGAAGTTGAACAACATGTAAATTTTGTGGTTCTAAAGGGGTACGGTGCAACCTTTTTCAAGAATAGCATACAAATTTTTTCCCTACCCAGGTATGTTATGGCTATCCCTTCTTTGCTTTTGCCATGATCCAAATTATGCAGAAGAAATGAGCAAAGCACGGTTTCCATAAATTACTCTATTCATAGAAATATTAGGGGTGTCTAAATTCTTGATTCCCCATGTGAATTATTATTATCTTCTATTCATGGGTCTCAAAAATACGTAAGTTGATAAAGTACTTTATTTCACGATATTAATCAGAGGCATAATGGCCTTATGCACAGAGAAACTCAGCCTGATTTACACTACATGAGCATTAAAATGATGTTTTCGGGTCGAGTACCCCGTTCTATTACTTCGCCCCAAGGCTTTTCGAGTGGTTCCACGGAGTGTGGTCGAGGGCCACGAGTGATAGTGAGGTGCTAAGTGATATTAGTGCTTGGGATGAAAGAGCCCCTCCGGAGTCTGTACACACCCCCAGTGAGCGCACCGAGTGCAAGTGATTGAGTGATTGGGAGGCATGAGTGGTTGTGAGGTGCTGAGTGATTGTGAGGTGCTGAGGGATTGTGAGGCATACCCGAGGGGATGATTATGAAACATGTTTTTTCGCGCGGGGCTACTTATGATTTTACTACATCCATTTGCATACCAAATCCTTGTTTTAAAGTTGTTAAAAATGTGCATTGTTTTAAGGACTTTTGTGAAGTTGATTTCTAAGGCATGACGATTTCGTATATCTATGTATACTATTGAAAAGTAAGGCTGTGTATATTATGACTTGATGACATTGATTTTTATGTGATTCCTTGCTACTTAGACTTGATTTATTTCCATTACTACTGAGTTGGCGTACTCACATTACTCCCTACACCTCTGTGTGCAGATTCAGGAGAAGATATCGAGCGTTAGCTTTTATATATATATCACAGCAGAGCCGGATCGTGGGGATATAGAGGTAGATGTTCAGCATTTGTAGCATCTTTGCTTTCCCTTCCTGTTGTATTTAGCTTTGATTCGGAGTTTTGTATCATAATACTTTATTTTTGCTTACTTCATTAGATGCCCATGACATGTTGGCTCCGGGTTTTGGGGATGGCAGTACTGTATATAAAATTTGCCTATTATATTAAGAACTTTCTATATATTTATGAAATGCTCAGATTTCGGAAATGGGGTGTTTTTAAAAGAAATTATGATCATGTGATATATTGGCTAGCCTAGTTCCACGATAGGCGCCATCATGACCGGTTGGGATTTGGGGTCGTGACACCATGCATGCCAGAATTTTTGTGCAACTTATATGATCTCGAGTATTACTTTTGATTTTACTTCACGTTCATTAACCACGGTATGTGCTTCTTTCTTATGGATTGCATATAATGTTATTATGAGACTGTTGTTACAAGACCATTTCCTTTTGAGGTCACTATGCTTAGGTTGCAGCCTTCTTCCTTATTTCCTCAGCTAGTCTTTCATTGTAATACTCACGGAGGCCCATCTGACTCTTGTAAAGCTGTGAGCTTATTACATATATTTTGATGTCCTCCCTTGCCTATAATTATCCGTAGTTACTTACCTTTATGCCCTTGTGCTGGTAGGGTTGCTTTTGAACTGATATTTTGACTGTCTTCCTAGTGGAACTCTCTTTTATTCCTGTAACATTCATACGGTACCTTTAACTACCCCGACTCCTATCTGAATATATCTCAAGCATTACAATGACATTACTACGAGGCTGAATTCACTATATTGGATTTTACTATGTTTATCTTGCACGATTTGTTGATTCTTCTGTAACCACCTATCTAGCCATAACTAGGCTCTTTCTGGGTCAATTGATAACTACTCTTTGATTCATTCTCATATCAATATTCCACGTCATCTTTCTTGGGTTATTCCTTTTGACTTAACTTACCTCTCGCATTAGCTCCTTATTTATCAAAAACATCCCGGGCCGGAACCCTAACTTCCTTTCCTTGACTTCGTGATTGCATAATGTCCTGGAATCGTAGAATATCTTTAGAATTTGAGTAAGTACAATCTCACCCCTTTATCATTTTTATCGCATTCCTCCTTTACCATTCCATAGTTACTAGGACCACTTAATTCTGACTTAATGCCACATTACTCTATATTCCCCCCTTTTAGGGTACGTATAGATGTTTTACCTCTTCATCTTTGGAGACTTTTCATATCATCAATGACCCTTACTCACATCGCGGTAATTCTTCTGTACCAAGGATAATAAGTTTCCTTACTCGCGAGGGTGACACTTAGAATAACTGGCACATACAATCCTTTAAGTTGAACTTTTCTCACATCGCTTGCTTTAGGGAAGCGTCTTCCTGGATGACCATTCTCAAAATTTTTAATGAATCTTCTTCTGTTGTCCATTCTATTATTGCTGAAATGAAATATGAAATTCTCATGATGTCGACCATTATCAAATCATTCAATCCCTAATTCATGTTTAGTTTATCTTGTTCACTAGCTCATACTGATTTCTATTACTCTAGGGTCTAACTTTTCCTTCTAGTAGTCACATTGGAGTCACAAACATATTTCTTGAAATGAGGATATGACTTTATGTCTTATAATCTTTTGTTGTCTCTAGGCATTTCACCTCTCGTGTTTTCCTTCACTTGACTATAGACTTAGTAATACTGTCATCTTTTAATCTACCGTTGTCATCCATGTATCATATCTTACTCATAATGCTTCATTAATTATTTTCTCATTTCCCGCTAATATTTTATGTCTATTACTTTATTCTGAAAACTCGAACAAGACATTCTTTTGCTTTTAGCTCCCCTTTGCTCCATCTAGTGGCTCTTCAGGTTGCTTAACGTTCTCTTTCTACTTAGGAAGCGAGCCACACTAAGGTAATATTTATCCCTTCTAGGCTTTCAGTGCCTATCTTCTGAATTTTTTTTATCATGCTAGTATTGACATCTAATTGTAATATTCTAGAGTGCACCATCTGGGTGCCTCACAAGGAGATCTATTAGTACCTTTGTAATATCCTTCGGAAATGTCAACTAACACAAATAATACATTCACTATTTTCAGTTACTCTAACCCCAACCGCATCCTGATATCCCGTCCTTTTCTTAAACTTTACATGTTATTCCCCAATAGGGTATAACTAGGATGGGTCTGGCCAGTTATACATACATCTATTACTGTTGAAGGTAACTCACAATGCTTATATTATTCATCCGGAGTTGAAAATACCGATTATCTTCATTAACTGGATACCTCGTACCCTTCTCATCTTGCTCCCTTTACTTGTTGAAGCTTGTATCTATCTTCTGAATCTTTCATTGCCTTTCACCATAGTAGTGGATAGATATTATTTGCCTTAAGTCTCATTATCAAGAGGCTTACATGTCTATGTACACACATGATCTACTCAAGACCTTACATTTACTCATCATAAACATCATGCAAAATTCAGTTCCTCTAACTCAACTCTTTCACAACCACATGCAATCTCTTACAAACCGTCTTTCTAGATGTACGCATAGTCCTATTATGAATAAGATAGAGTTTAGGAAATTGAGTTCCTACAACTGAGCTCTACCACACGATCTAGAGTAAGAAGAAATAGTGACGGTCCTAAATGTCCCGTAGCCTCCGACTTAGAAGTGTGGGGCACAACACACCTATAAATGAGACTCTACTAGACACAGCTTGTAGATTCATAGGACACAATTGCTCTGATACCACCTTTGTCACGACCCAAACCGAAGGGTCACGACGGGTACTCGGTATCTTACTTAACCGAGTACCAACGTTACATATCTTTCTTATCGTACTATCAGTGGTAGCTGGGCCAACATGGATACAACTCGTAATGTATAACTATAAGTGGGAAAGCACTGTATACATTGAAACATCTTTCTTAAACATGAATACATATGGCCCATCAAGGCCTCTGACATGCTGTACAAAATGAATCTCTATCTACAAAGCCTCTAAGAGTATTTAACATCAAATGGGACAGGGTACTGGCCTACCCATAAGTCTGTAGCAAAATTCTGACACAATAACTCATATTCTTTCATCGCCCGAATGGGCTTGCCATTTACCTTTAGTTCAACAAACATCAAGGTCCAATTTTGTTTAAGAGGAGTCCCTTCATTCATCTTCTTTTTCCCTTTCTTGGGAATTGGGTAAGGGTCCTTCTTCTTACGGATACCAGTACTGGTTCCCGTTAATGCCTCAGAAATAGAACACACAATTGCATTGAAGTCACCGACTGGTTCGGTCTGTTCCGCATCATCTTCTTCGTCATCCGCCCCATCATCATAAGCTTGATGGGTGTTCATCGGTGCATGTGGACATTCGTTATTCCAATGTGACCCGCCGTAATGACGGCATCCTGATGGGGGTTTTCTCCCCCGATCATTGTTGGTTGATGTAGCACTGTTGCTGCTTATGAAAGGAGCCTTAGCTTTGGGTGCACTCTGATCTCCCCCACTTCTGCTAGGTCCACCATTGTTAGACTGGACTCCTTTGTATCTCGCTCGGACAGGTGGTGGAGGCCTATCCTTCCGATTTTTCACTTGGTAGTCCCCAAGGCATTCCGCTTCTTGGATCGCCTTGGGTAGGGATCCACCTGTTGCCTTTGCAGCTCCATGCGGGCATAAGGTTTCAACCCTTCCAGGAATGTGAAGATCTTGTCTTTGTCCCCCATGTCATGGATGTTCATCATGATCACAGAGAATTCTCGCACGTAGTCCCGCACTGATTTGGTCTATCGGAGCTCTCGTAGTTTCCTCCTTGCATTATACTCAACATTCTCGGGAAAGAACTGTAGGCGTATGGATGCCTTCAGTTCTTCCCATGTCACCAAAGTATCTTCACCGGCCCCTTCATACTTCACACGCCACCAGAGCTTAGCATCACCCTGAAGATAGATGGCAGTAGTTGCTACTTTCTTGGATTCTTCTAGGCCTTCCACGGCATCGAAGTACTGCTCGATGTCGAAGATGAAATTCTCCACTTCTTTAACATTCCGAGCTCCACTGTATGGATTTGGCTCAGGAATTTTCAGGTTTTGTGCAATGGGGGCGAGGTTCATAGCACCCCTGATTTTATTTCCACCTCCTCGAAGCAAGCCTTGTAGAGCAGCATTAACAACATTGAGCTGGCCTGTCAAGTTATCTATAGTTTGTTGCATGGCAGTCACCCTGTCTGCCTCTTGTGCCCTGTAGGCTAAATCCTCGGTACGCTCCTGTCGGAGGTCCTCGAATTTACCAAAAATTTTGGCTGCCTCAGTAGCTGCCGTTAGCCAGTCTCCTTTAGAGTCGCGACTAATATTTTCTATGTCAACTTCGACCTGGATCATTATGCGGTCCAGGTCATCCAACCTTTGCACTAGGCTAGTTTGTAGTTCATGCACCGTATTTACAATGGTTCGTAATACGTCAACCGTTTCCTCAAGTGCCGCAATGCGGTCCCCATGATTCACCATGGTCAGAAATGGTGGTAATGGCAATGCATTCCCTCGTCCGATGTCGAGCCTAAGCTCTGATGCCAACTATTATGTGGCACCTTCCTGATGTTCCTTAGAAAGGCGACGTAAGGATAAGCAACTGATGTCAGTATAGTTGTTTTCCGCCAACTGAGGTCCCCTCCGTACACTAGACGAGATTGTCAGTGTCGTACGAGAAAATCGATGTCAAGAACAATTGAGAGAATAGTAAAGGGAATTGAAAGAAAGCTTGATTGCATAAATGAAAGTTATTACAAAAGAAGGCAACGCGGTGTCGAGGGGGAGAGACAACAGTACAGAGAATTTCTTGCTAGAAAGTTTTGAATGCTTTATCCCTCCTAATAATGCTTAAAAAAAATAAACCAAAGCTACATGACTTGACCTAACTAAGCTTGAGAAACATAATGAAATTACATGGAATAAAACTACTCTATATTTACAATGAAAAGGACTTAGTTTCCTACAAGGTGAAACAGGTCTGTTGTCAGCAACTTTGTCTCTGGCATCACGATTTGTGCGCGCGGCATTGTCTGCGCGCGCGGTGCTGTTGGCAGCTGCTTGCGGCTGGGCGCTAGCGAGGGATATCGGTGGGGAGACAGAGGCACATGCACGCTTGTCACTTGGCGCGGACAAGACCACGAGGCCGTCTGTGGCGCTAGGAGTTGGGAGGCTTGCTAGGATGCCACGGGGCACGTCCAAGGGGTCATGGGGCATGGCTGGAAAGCAGCTCATGAAAGTATTCATGTTTTAAGAAAGATGGTCCATTTATATAGTGTTTTCCCACTTATAGTTACACATTACGAGTTATGGCCATGTTGGTCTAGTTAACAATGATAGTATAATAAGAAAGATATGTTATGTTGGTACTCGGTTGAGTAAGGTATAGGGTGCTCGTTGCGGCACATCGGTTTGGGTCATGAAAAAAATAGTATCACAGAAGTTCTGTCCTAGGGAGTCTATAAGTCGTGTCTAGTAGAGTCTTGTTTATGGGTGTGTTGTGCACCACACTTATAAGAAGGAGGCTACAGGGCATTTAGGACTGTCGCCCTTTCTTCTTACTCTAGATTGTGTGGTAGAGCTCAGTTGTAAGAACTAAATTTCCTAAACTCTATCTTATTCATAATATAATGATGCCTACATCCTGAAAGAGGTTTGGTAAGAGATATAGTTGTGGAAGAGTTGAGCCAGAGGAACTCGATTTTTGCATCATGCTTATGAAGAGTAAATGTGAAGTTTTCAGCAAAACATGTGTGTAAGCTTCTTGTTAAGGATCTCTAAGGCATGGATATTTATCGATCCCTATGGTGAAAGGCAATGAGAGATTCACAAGATAGATACAAGTCTCAACAAGTAAAAGAAGCAAGATGAAGAAGGGCTCTAGGCACCCAGTTAATGAAGATTGTCAGTATTTACAATTCAGGAAGAGAGATATAAGCATTTTGAGTTACCTTCAACAGTAACAGAGGTATGTACAATTTTCCACACCCATATTAGTTGTGCCCTATGGGAGCTAACAGATATTGTTTGGAGAAGGACAGGATATCAAGATCTAGCTGGGGTTAGAGTAACCCAAAATGGTGGATAGATTGTTTGCGTTACTTAACAAATCCGAAAGATATTGAAAATGTGCTAATAGATCTCCTTGTGAGACACCCAGATGGTGCACTCTAAAATAGTACAGCTGGATATGAGCACTACAAAGATAGGCACTGGAAGTTTTGAAGGGATAAATATTACCTTAGTGTGGCTTCCCTCCCTAGTAGAGAAAGAGTGTTAGGCAATCCGAAGAGCCAATGGATGGAGCAAGGGGTGCTGAAAGCAAAAAAATGTCTTGCTCGAGTTTTCTGAATAAAGTGACAGACATAAATGTTAGTGGGAAATAAGAAGAGAGTTAATGAAGCATTATGGGTAAGGTATAATACATGGATGACAACGGTAGATCAAAAAGATGATAATATTACAGAATCTATAGTTAAGTGAGGGAAGAGAAGAGAAATGACAGGCCTTAAGACAACAAAATAATATAGGCCATACAATCATATCCTCATTTCGAGAAATAAGTTCATGACTCTAACGCGATTACCAAAAGGAGAAGTTAGTCCCTAGAGTATTAGAAATTAGTATGGATTGGTGGACAAGATAAATTAAACGTGAATTAGGGACTGAGTGGTTCGATAATGCCCGACATTATGAGAATTTCATATAGCGTTCCGGCGATAATAGAATGGACAACAGAAGAAGATTCATGAGAAATTTAGGAAATGGTCATTCAGGAAGACGCTTCCCTAAAGCATGCAATGTGAGCAAAGTTAAGCTTAAGGGACTATATGTGCCAGTTACACTAAGTGTTACCCTCGCGAGTAAAGAAATTTTTTATCCTTGGTACAGAAGGATTACCGCAAGGCGCATAAGGGTCGTCGAGGATGTGAAACAAAAAATCCAAGGAGGAAAAGGTAAAACATCTATAGGTAGATCGGCGTGGCTCCAAATCTTAGTACTCCCCTAGGGGGGAATATGGAGTGATGTGGCACTAATTCAAAATTAAGTGGTCCTAATAACTATGGAATTATAAAGGAAGAATGTCATAAGAATGAGAAAGGAATAAGATTGCACTTATTCAAATCCTACAGATATGCTACGATTCGAGAACATTGTGCAAGTACGACGTCAAGAAACGGAAGCAAGGGTTCCTACCTGAGATGTTACTGATAAATAAGGAGCCAGTGCGAGAGATAAGTTAAGAAAAAGGAAATAACCCAAGAAAGATTACGCGAAATATTAATATCAGAATGAACCAACGAGTAGTTAGCAGTTGATTAGGTAAGGGCCTAGTTATGGTAAGACTAGAGGGTACAGACAAATCAAAAGATCGTGCAAGATAAACATAGTGAACCCCAATATAGTGAATTCCTCCCCACAGTTATGACATTTTAATACTTGAAAAATATTCATATAGGAATGGGGGTAGTTAAAGGTACCATATGAGTGTTACGAAAATAAAAGAGAGTGCCCCTGGGAAGATAGTTAAAATATTAAGTTCAGAAGCAACTCTACAAGAACAAGGGTGTGCAGGTAAGTAATCATGGATAATTATAGGCGAGGAAGGACATAAAAAATTTCGTTGAGTACACGATGTAATAATCTTGTAGCTTTACAAGAGTCAGAGGGTCCTCTCTAAGTACGACAGCGAAAGACTAGTTGTGGGAATAAGGAAGAAGGCTTCAACCTAAGCATAGTAACGTGAAGAAGAAATGGTCTAGTAATAAACGTCTCACCACAACATTGTATGCACTCCATAAGAAAGGCACCTATCAGAGCTAATGCGCGGGAAATAAAATCAAAAGCAATACTCGAGATCATATGAGTTGCACGAAAATCCCGGCATGCATGGGAGCTAAGATAAGGTAAGTAGGAATGCAACAAGGAGGCAGAAAGACCAGGAAAAGTAATTGCTTACATTTAAAAAAAGCTGAGAAGGAACGAAATGAATTATTCTAGCAATGATCCAAAGTTAGTTACGTTATGAACGCACTTAAGGTTTCAGAGTATTATCCATGCAGCATATATGTTGAGATCATATAACCGTAGAAAACTCCGGTAAAATTTAAGAGAAAGAATTGAGTCCAGGTCATAGACAAAGGATTGAATTGCTAAAAGATTGTATCATGGATATTCCATAGCACCCATGAAAGGTTAAAGAAATAACTAATTCCATGAGTCGTAGATCGGAAGATAGCTTAAGCCTGCATAAAGGTTGATCAGAGGGAAGAGGAAACTAAAGAGTTACATCAACTAAGTAAATTAGGAGTTTGATTATTAGACCAAGAAAATTATAGACCTCGTGATTGAGAACATTGTAGGGTCACTCTTAAATATCATAGGTATAAGAGAGATAGTACAGTAGCCATATTCTATAATGGCTCCACGATAAAGCCAGTTAGAAGAGTACCAGCCTCATAAGAAGTCAGTATGAAGGTCCCACCGGTGTTGTGTTCACCAAAAGTGCAAGTATTATAATAGAGCTTCAAGTTGTGGATGTGAGTTATACCTATGATGAAGAGAGGTCATGAAAGTAAAAGATATGATGCGAAATTTTAAGGTAAGTAAGGTAAAGGTGAACAATTTACGAGATACTCAAATGCAAAAGGTTGTGAAGAGTCCATACTTCAGATAAAAGTCTAGAAGCGCGGGGATTCAGTATCCAGGAATGGTTGCAGCATCATCAGTGGCATATCTTCCAGCCTATGTTTTATAGGTATCGAGAGGTCTAGATAAAAGAGTAAAGAAGAGTTTGAGACAATTTGATATCTCCCTTGATGTTCCAAAATAATATAAGGAAATCTATAATGCAAGCAAGTTGAAGGAAGATTCCGAGTATTATAAACAAAATATGGGCAAGTCGCAAGCTAAAGTACGGTAGAGCGACAAGGTTTTAGGAAGACTAGAGTAAGGATAAGAAAGGACAAGTGAAAAGGTGACAAAAATGGATAAGTCCTCGGAATTAAGCCCAAGAAAACAAGAAGAGTTGATGGTTTCTCTAAGTTATAGAAAACTCAGTATAGCCTGAATAAACTCAAAGGAGTCTAAGACTACTAGCATTTAGAAGTGATGGAATGTTTCCCTAGTAGTAGAATGAGAGTGTGATTGTGATAGATAAAGGATGATGTTTGGGCCTTCAATTGAATAATGAATTGAAGAGAATTTCATGAATTGTACAGGATTAAAGTACCCATGTAAGGTTAGTCACATTGGAATGTTATAAAATATGGTTATGGAAGTATAGTATCTCTCCTAGGTGGATCAATCTAATCAGTTTAGATGTTTCCCGATGAGACGTAAGCCCTAGCAGTAGTCTTACATAAAAGGTCAAGTTATCAGTGGTAGATTATAGATCAATATTGAGGTGAATCAACAATGGATGGACAAGAGTTACAAAGTATGAGATGAGAGTAGGTTGCCATACTTAAGATAAACAGTAACGAGGAAGCATTAAAGGACTTATATTTATATATCTATGATAAGTAGTGAGAGAGTAACCTGTAATTGGGTAGATGACCTCGATAATAATAAAATCAAGGTAAGATTTATGGTATAGTATGATCTACCAAGATGCAGTAAAGTCATACGGATGAATAACCGGGTCTAATAACCGGGTCTATGAAATAAGATATAACAATATTCATATGTTTGAAAAAGTACCAAGCTAAGAAGTTCAGTATACTTATAGATGCCCAGAATAACATCTTATTAAGCTCTATATATGTTTACAAAGTGCGGCCTAGAGATTGGCTAAAAGCTGGAGGAAAAAAAGAGAGAAGAGTCGCATAGGCACACTTACAAAGCCAGAGTCGTACAGGCTGAATGATAAAAGGTAGCAACAGTTACAAGATTGAAAGGTTTCCGACCATGAGTCGTGGTGTGAGAAAGAGGCCTAAAGGGGGGAATGCCCTAGCCTTTGGGATTCATTCACTAAAAAGTTTCCTAGATGCAAGAGGAGTACTAAAGTATTCGCAAGAGCTATAAGTTATGAAAATGATAATTGCATCAGTCAACATTCGAGTAGGAATGTTCCAAAGGGGAGAATGATGTTACACTCCATGTTTTCATATATGAAAGTACGCCATAAAAAAATTGAAGGATGCTCGGAAATGAAATGTTACATCTCGCAATTTCGTACTTAAAAATTTTATCGTAAATTAATCGACGTAAATTCGGAAATGATATTATTTTGATATTATAAGCATTATACAATTTCAAACAAGTGATGAGTAAATTCGTGAATGTGAGAGGGTAAGCAAATTGAGGAAAATCACCTTTCGTCAAAGTTTGACATTTTTGGATAAAATACGGCCCGAGCTAAAATATCCAGTATTTATGGACTAGTGCCATACAATGTACCACATAACCATGATAGTAAGGTGTATAAAGTGCGTTAAAAGTGAGTAGTATTTTAAGTAATTTGAGATAATTCTTAATTATGTGGATAATTAATTAAAAGTGGGGATATTATGATTAAGTGGATAAGGATCCTTGTTGGGGCTGCCACTTGGAATTAGGCTAAGACACCAATATGAACGATGAGTCATAAGACACAACATGCCTTGTTTACACGTGAAATGTTCCTTAGATTTTGGTTTCTTTAGTTGTAATATAACTTGGAAAATTAGACCAGCCGTATTATGGCATCACTTGGATATTTAGTGGTAATATAACTTGGATTGGATGATGAGTTA
Source organism: Nicotiana knightiana (assembly GCA_005239525.1). Taxonomy (NCBI): domain Eukaryota; kingdom Viridiplantae; phylum Streptophyta; class Magnoliopsida; order Solanales; family Solanaceae; genus Nicotiana; species Nicotiana knightiana. The sequence continues at coordinate 109,629 of ML392514.1, read as the reverse complement.
TGGAAGTATTGCCACTTTAGAATTTGACCAGCAAGTTGGATGATAAGTCTGCTAACAAATGGAGCTCAAATAGCTCGTTTGAAACTTCATAATGCGATAAAGCGTGAAATTTGTGATTCTAAAGGAGTACGGTGCAATCTTTCTCAAGAGAATCGGTTCAGGTGTGTTAAGGCTATCCTTTATTTCTTTCGGCATGATCTATTTGATACAAACGAAACGAGCAAATGCACAACTTTCATAAATAACTCTATTCATAAATATACTAGAGGTTCCTATGTACTTGATTCCCTATATGTCTTATTATGCTATCGTCTGTTCATGGGTCTCAGAAAATACGTAAGTTGATAAAGTGTACTTGATGATATTATTCAAAGGCATAATGGTCTTATGACATTTCGAGAGATTTTATTGATGTACTTCTCATGCATTGCATATATTTATAGATGTACATTAGGTCATGACCAGATGGCATTATATATGCGTATATATGTGTATTATATGTATATGGGCTATGGGAAAAGGTTACGGTGTTATATACGCACCAGCACCTAATGAGCTGGTATACATTGCTGATTTGCCCACAACGGCCGAGATGATATGATGGGATGCCCTAAGAGGCTTGATGATGTTATGAACACATGTACCTATGCACGATATGACATTCATATGCATATGCATGACACCATAAGTATTTCATGATTTACACAGTTATCCACATTTACAGGTTGAATCATTTACTCCATATTTCTTCCATGTCTTCTATATAATTATTTATGTGCCTTACATACTCGGTACATTATTCATACTGGTGTCCTCTGTTGGGGACGCCTGCAGGTATAGACAATCAGTTTGATGAGCCCTCATCGTAAACGAGATTAACATTCAGCGAAGGATCGCTAAGACTCCACCTCATTCAAAGTGCAGCCGAGTTTATGAGTCGTCATGTCAGAATTTTGCTACAGACTTATAGGTAGGCCAGTACCCTGTCCCATTTGATGTCAAATACTCTTAGAGGCTTTGTAGATAGAGGTCATTTTGTACAGTATGTCAGAGGCCTTGACGTCCCATGTGTGTTCATGTTTTAAGAAAGATGGTTCATTTATATAGTACTTTCCACTGATAGTTACACATTACCAGTTATGGCCATGTTGGCCCAGTTACCAATGATAGTATGATATGAAAGACATGTTATGTTGGTACTCAGTTGAGTAAGGTACTGGGTTCCCGTCGCGGCCCATCGGTTTGGGTCGTGACATTAGGAGAAAAATTAGGTAAACCCTAGTTCTTTATGGAGAACCAAATAGTTAAGAAATCTCACTGAATCGGACTCATATAACCTGGTGGTGAGTGTATCAAGTATACAATATAGCGATAATACAGAATTAGATTCGAATGAACGCCCGTTGATGAACTTCTATAAATAACTCAGTACCAGACACATTGTAAAGCTTAGGAGATGGTAAGAATCTCCGTGTGTGCGAGAAAGGAAAGTAAACATGGAAGATTTCCATGTGATACCAGATTGGGATTGTGATTTGACTGAGGAGACTAGGGTTTGTGAAGTGAGGGGAGGGTTTGAGAGAGTATAGAGGCGATTGCTGAGGGGAAATGGGATTAGTGTTTGGATGATGGGATATAAGGAATGGGCTTGGTTTATTATAGAACATTGATCTTATTTCGTTTCCTCGCTTCACATTCAGCATCTACTTCTTAATCAACCGGTATTAAATTAGATCACGTATTTTTAGAACCACATAATCAAATATAATTTTAATTACCATTTTCAAGGTAAACAACTATTAATAGTCATTTACTTGATGAATCGAGTATTCAAATTGTTCCTTAGTCTTATAGTTATTGTATTATTTAAACATATATGAATCTTAAAGGTGTAGATTCAAAGAAGTTCGTGCAAAAACTATTCCCATCGAGTGCGCCTCCGAAGCCCATCCCGAAGAAATTCAGAATGCCCGATCTCGCGAAATACAATAGGACCTCGGACCCCAATGAGCACATTACTGCCTACACTGTGTTGTTAAAGGTAACAACCTAAGATATGACAAGATCGAATCAATTCTGTTAAAGAAATTCATAGAAACTCTATCCAAAGGGGCCATGATGTGGTATCATAAACTGCCCCCAAACTCGATAGATTCATTTTTCATGATAGCAGACTCCTTCGTAAAGGAACATGTTGGTGCCATTAAGGTAGCTACTCCAAGGAAATCTGATGTCTTCAATATCAAACAAAGAGAGAACGAGATGTTGAGGGAGTTCGTATCCCGCTTCCAACTAGAACGAATGGGACTACCACCGGTGTCCGACGATTGGGCAGCGCAAGCCTTCACTCAGGGCTTGAATGAGGGAAGCTCGATAGCGTCAAAGCATCTAAAGCAAAACTTAATCGAGTACCCCACCGTGGTTTGGGCGGATGTGCACAACAGATATCAATCGAAGATCAGGGTCGTGGACGACCAATTGGAAGCCCCTTCAGGCTCGGTGTATCCTAGCTGAGTCTTAGCAAACGAATCGAGGCTTCCAGAGAGAGAGAGTCAAGGCTAAACAAATAAAGGTATCAACCATACGTGGAGAATCAGAGAAACATCTTGAGGCGCAACATACCTCGAAGTGATCAAAGGATGGACCGAGGCCCAAATCCTCGGGGACTTGTAAACAAAGCGAGGTTCGACAAGCATGCAGGGCCGATAGAAGAACCCCGATTATCTGAGTACAATTTCAACATTGATCTTCCCGATATAGTATCGGTCATAGGTAAAATCAAAGACACCTAGTGGCCAAGACCCATGCTATCAGATCCTTCTCAAAGGAACCCCAACTGCATATGCGAATTTCACGAGACACACGGCCATAGGACCGAGGACTGCAGATAGCTCCGAGAAGAGGTGGTCTAACTGATTAGCAAAGGGCAACTTCGAGAGTTCCTCAGTGCCCGGCCAAAAATCAGTTCCGAGAAAGAGAGGCGAACAAGAAAAATGAACCAGAAGAGCCATAACATGTTATCCACATGATTATCGAAGGATTCGACGCCCCCTAAGGACCCATTTTAAAACGAACAAAAGTATCCATCACCAGAGAAAAGCGAACTCGGAGCCACATGCCCAAAGATGCCTTTTCATTCAGCGAAGAGGACATCGAGACCTTGTTTCAACCTCACAATGACGCACTGGTAATTTCTTTTCTTTTAAGTAAATGTCAAATGAAATGTGTGCTCGTGGATCCAGGTAGCTCGGCCAACATAATTCGGTCGAAGGTGGTAAAGCAACTCGGTTTTCTCGACCAGATCGTGCCCGCCTCTCGTGTCCTCAACGGATACAACATGCCGAGCAAACCAACGAAAGGGAAAATCATCCTTCTAGTCAGTGTGGCCGGTACAACTCAAAACACCAAGTTCCATGTCATCAAAGGTGACATGAGATACAACGCATTGCTTGGAAGACCATGTTTTCACAGTATGAGGGCGGTACCGTCAACCCTTCATCAAATGATGAAGTTCCCCATGAAGGATGGAATAAAAATGGTGTACGGGGAACAACACGCGGAAAAAGTAATGTTCAGAGTACACGACGTGGTGTCAGTTCCGGTGCCGGCACCTTCTACATCGAGGGAGCCAAAAAACAAACAAGTAGCCGAGTAAGCAATCACAAACTGCATTCTCGATGAACAATTAAAGGACCGTACTGAGTCCTTGGAACGAGTAACTAAAGGATATCGAGGCTTGAACGCCACTACAGTTAAGGTACAACCCTCTCCCTCTTTTCTTCACGTTCTACACTAACCTTGTGCAGATGCTCAATTCGGAGAATCCTCCAGCTCGAAGGCCTTAGGTTTTAAAGCATGTGTTGCGCTCTTTTTCCGTCACATCGGATTTTATCCCAAATGGGTTTTACCGATGAGGTTTTTAACGAGGCAACACCCATATGCTACCTGAGGAGAACTCACCAAGTATCCAAGGCTTCTCTCCGATCAACCTCAAATACTAGGGGGCATTCCCCCGGGAGATCACTAAAATATGCCAAAGACGGTCTCGACAGGAGAATGATGTACTGGACCAAACGGTCGAATGAACTGTGTCCACATAGAATAATCAAACCCTCAATGGTAAAAACATGTATACTTGTACCAAGTAATCGGAGAAAAATATTTCATCATCAAAACACTTCACGTATCAGAAAAGTCTATTGTTTTTATAAGAAGCAGCCTCAAGGCCCGAAATTCGCAGACCATTCGGAAACTTTCCTCGACGGTCATCCCATCGAGTCACCGAAAACTCAAAGCCATAAGACCCCAAGTCCGGCAACTTCAAGCACATAAGCCCTCCATAAGGCACTACTAACCCTAGCTTGGGGACTGCCCCTGAATGTCGGCTCAGCAAGCTGTCTAACTCGAAGCCGTAAGACCTCAGGGCCGGCAACACCAAACAACATAATAAGCCCTCCATGAGGTAATTTCAAACTCTGGCTCAGGCACTGTCCTCGAAAGTCGACACACAACCATAAGACCTCAGGGCTGGCAACATAAAACTCATAAGCCCTCCATGAGGCAACATCAAAATTGTAAGACCTCAAGCAAGGCATGTACAAACTTTTAAGACCTTAAAAAGGCATAACCCCGACACCAAAGTCAAGGCAATATATCGAACTTATAAGACCCCTAAAAGGGCATACACTCGATACAGACACCGAGGCTATCTCACTCAGGGACTAAAACGGATACAGCCAAAAACAAATGACCACCAACATAAGGCTCCAGCCAAACCAAAAGCGACTCGGAGACATCCGACCATCGTCATAAAATCACAGGCCTCTAATTGATTCGAAAGAACTTCGAAAATAACCGGTTAAAGGACCTAAAGCGTAAGACCCCAAGTCACCAGCTACATTAAAGGTCGTACCGATCTAAAGCGTAAGACCCCAAGTCACCAGCTACATTAAAGGTCGTACCGATCTAAAGCGTAAGAGCCCAAGTCACCAGCTACATTAAAGATCGTACTGACCTAAAGCGTAAGAGCCCAAGTCGCCAGCTACACTAAAGGTCGTACCGACTAAAGCGTAAGAGCCGTAGTAGCCAGCTACAGGTCGTACCGATCAAAATCACCTCAGGGACAATTTAAAAACATAAGGGCCGATGAGCTCGAGTCAAATCCGACTCGAAGACTGAGCCCAAAACGGTTAACAAAAGCACCCAAGGGCCAAATGCGTAAGAGCCCGAGTACCAGCTACAGGTCGTACCTAAAAGCGCCTCAACACCAATTTAAAAACCTAAGGGCCGATGAGCTCGAGTCGAATCTGATTTGGACACTGAGCCCGAAACGGTTAACAAAAGCGCCTAAGGGCTAAACACGTAAGAGCACGAGTCGCCAGCTAGACTAAAGGTCGTACCGACCTAAAGCGTAAGAGCCCGAGTCTCCAGCTACAGGTCGTACCAACCAGAAGCACCTCATGGCCAATTTAAAAACCTAAGGGCCGATGAGCTCGAGTCGAATCTGACTCGGAGACTGAGCCCGAAACGGTCAACTAAATTGCCTAAGTGGAAAATGCGTAAGAACCTGAGTCGCTAGCCACACTAAAGGTCGTACCGACCCTAATGCGTAGGAGTCCACGGGCTAGCCTAAAAAGCCTCTCGGGCCAATGTATAATCCCAAGGGTTTTATCTTGAGGACCAATTCATCGGGCTGATTATCGACAAGAAAAATCAAAATAAACAAAGAATCTTTCATATATGTATGTACATTACAAGTATGCATTTACAACGCTCCCACATGAGTTTTTACAAAGAACAAAGAAGGAAAACCTAATATACAATAGGGACTAGCTCCCTCGAAAGCCTTCAAATACCAGCATCAGCCTTATCCTTTTTTATCTCTTTCTATAGATCAAAGCCCCTAGCATGAATCGTTTCAAGCGTCTCCCTTTGAGACCTACATCGGGCATATTCACTTCCCCTCCTCTCTTTATTAAAATCTCCCCTCAACTCAGCCCCAGCATCGGCAGCATCTTTCAAACAGACTGCCACCTTCTTATCGACCTTCGTCCGAACTTCTTCAGCTTCAGCTCGATCGTCCACGACCTAGCCCTTCAGATCTAAAAGATCAGTCTCGAGCTTGGAAATCCTGCTTGTCTGAATCAAGCTGTGCTCTTGGGCATTTAGAAGTTGTATCTCGATGGGAGCAACCTTGGACAAAACATTCCTTTGGGCTGCAACATGTATGCCTATCTGCACCTTCAACGCTTGGCATTCATAATTAACTTGCCCAGCTTCGCCCAAAGGCTCTCCAACGCTTCGGTCTTCCCCTACAGTTGAAGAACCAAAGCATTAGTTCCCAAAAGCGAGAAAGGAAGCACATACTCCTTTGGGGTAAGGGTTACCTGACGCTCGAGATTGCCTTCATAGTTCCGGCTTCGATGCATCTCCGCTCGAAGATGTACCAACTCTTTTGTCTTCTTATTGCAAAGAAGCATGAGAGATTTTTCCTTACCAAAAGCTTCCTGCAACCTGGTCTCACTGTGAAACAGCTCGAGCTTGAATTTTTCAAAAACCAACAGAAGAGAAACTTCGATTCAAAAAAATAATTAAATGAAGATCCATAGCTAACAAGCCAGCGAGATCGATCAGAACTCACCTCGGAGCAAAATCGCTGAGCCTCCTCAAAAATTGAACCTGCATCTACTGGCCTGGCCCCATCAGCCCCAGTTGAACCTCTCTCGATAGGGGCGTGCCCACTCGAAACCTCACTTGGTTCAGGCGGCCCCCGGTTCTGAGCGCCCCTCGAAGGTACTTCGAGGGTTGAAGCAGATGATGCTGGAGGACTCTTACTCTCCCTCTCTCGAGGGACCTCTTCTTCGAAGTTAAGGGTCTCGGGACTGGTAGAATCGGCAACATCAAAAGGGCCCCCAGCTCGAGCCGTAGACAAAGAATTATCCCCCCGAGGAGAGTTGGTTTCTTCATAATGACCAATATATATAAAGCTTTCCTCAGCAATGACATCTCCTTTATGTCTCCGAGAGGCCCCGGATTCATTGAGGATGTCCTCGTCTGCAGAGGATCTTCTTTGCTTATTTCCCTGCTCTGGTCCTTCCCTCTCCTTGAAGGGGCACGGTCTAATTTCGGAAAACCCACCAACACCTACGGTGGCAAATTTAGTATACACAAAAAAACATTCATCAAAAGGACAACCACGCAGCTCGTACTATGGTGCTTTGATTCCCATCTGCCCTTCGACAGATCACGCCACTTGTGTTCGTTGTATGTTGAGGAAGCTGCCAGCCTCCAAGCCCAGTCCGCAAGATCAGGGACCTCCCCCAGCACCCACGGGACCGCTGAAAAAGAAAAAAGAAACAATCTTACAAATCAGTGAAAGCAAGAGACACTAATGTACGACGTGGAACTTACATCTAAAGTTCCATTTCTTGGGGAATGACAGGAACTCCACTGGAATGATATCGACGATCCTCACTCAAACAAACCGACTCATCCACCCTCCATTTTGGTCCTCATCATCACTGGCAATGAAAGGCTTGGTGGACCGGCGTCATAGCACAATCAAGCCTCGACAATGTTGAGGCCGGTATAATCTAATAAGGTGGTTGAGGGTAAACTCGAGCTCAGACTTTTTGGTGAAGTACCTCATCATCAGCATTATCTGCCAAAAGGACGGATGAATCTGCGCAAGGGTGACTCGGTACCTCTTACAGAATTTGAGCACAAGTCGGTCGAGGGGGCCTAAGGTGAATGGGTATGTATACACGGTCAAGTATCCCTCTACATAAGTCATGATGTTCTCTTCTCGAGAGGGTATCTGCAGCATCACATTTTACCCCCAGCCACAGTCTCTCCTCACGGCCTCGATGTTGTTTTCTTCTATTGATTGGACGAACCTCGAAGCATGCTCTCGATGGCCCGGGGCATCGAAGGGTTTCTATAATGTGAAGTCCTTCTTCGGAGCAAAATAGTCGAAGTCAACTCACCATACGCTGGCGGTATACTACCGGCCAGGCTAGGAGCAGAGGAAGAATTCCCTCTTCTTGGTGAACAGATTCGGGCACGGCAGCCATAACTACTCAAATGGAGATAAGTAGGAAGGAATGAAAGCAATTTTTGCAAAAATGAGAAAGGAATGGGAAAGTTGAGAGGAAAGTTAAGTTTTGCAAAGATGCAAGAATTAAAATGAAGAAGAAGAAAGAATATACATATAGAGCGAACAACGGCCAACCAACTACTTTGAAGGCCATTCAATTTCTGACAAAGTCGTCACAACACTTGGGGAGTGTACCGGTGGGGCCACCTCGGTCACTTCATGGTCGTGTCACATAAATGATACAGTCATACGGCATTCATGGGATCAAAGCTCACATACCGACCTAGCCTAGAGAAAGAGTCCGGTCTCGGGGGGATCTACCATTGCAAGTACGAGTTCCGAGGAGCTAAGGATGGAAGCATGAAAGTCAATTGGTGCGTAAGCATTACGAGACAAAGTTTGTGTGGTATATGACAAGAGGTATTCTATTTCAAAAAATATATTTATAGAGGTGTTTCATACCAAAAATTCCCCCGAAGGGTCCCATATGCAAAAAGAAAAGAAAGCAAAAGAAACAGGAGAGTTTACTCTTCACCTTCGCTGTTGTCCGAGCCATTTTCAGAAGCTCTCGTTCGATGTAGTCGGCATTTCCATTTCTTCCTCCAAGGCTCTGGCTTCTTTGATTTTGGCAGAAAGATCGATGCCCTTAGCACTCACTTCCTCAAGGGCTTGTATCCTGGCTTGAATACGGGCATAAGCAACCGCCCTAGCCAGCTTTAGCTCGACCTTCTGAGATATCTCCCCAGCCCAATCATTCGCAGCAGCAGCATCTCCCTTATATGAGGATACATATTCGGCAGCCTCAGACTTTACAGCAAACAGTGCAGCAGCCTCCTCCTGAGCACCTCGAAGAAGGTCTTGGACCGAGGAGAGCTTCCCTCGAAGCGCCTCCCTCTCCGAAGTCGTGACATCATTCAGCCGAGCCAGCTCTAGGATTTCGGCATCCTTGGCCGCAACCTCCTCTCGAAGCCGCTCCTCCAGGGCGTCCTTCTACTTAACCTAAAAAGTAGAAAATAAGTCGGTCAACACAAGACATCGCAACTAAGATAAAAGTATGGGTACCAGCATACCTGCTAGGTGAGGTCAACCCTCTCCCAAAGTGCTCTCTCTGAGTTGGCCTAGAGGTTGGTCAGTTCCTCCTTCTTTCGATCACATAGAGCGTTCATCTCGACAGACTCCAACATGAGCTTCTCAAGATCCTCTCCACGATGAGTCAACTCATCTTGAATATTGGAGAAGTCTTGCTCATACAGCTTCTTGACCTGTAGTACAGAGAAGTGGAAATCAGAAAACATGAATAGAAGATCTAAAAATAACATATTACTTCTCAGAAGTCACATGCTTTTGGAGCCTCTCGGCTTCCTCGAGAGCAACTGGGGCATCAACATTGGGTTCCTCGTCAATCCCCTCGAAATAGTCTCAGAACGCATCATCCTTTCCATGAGAGGTCTCTAGACCAAGAATGCCCCTAACTTGAGCATCCCATATCTCCCCCGAAGAAAACAACAGGCCTGAGTGAAATCCTCTGGTGGCATCATCCTCTATCGACGTTTCTTCCCGATCCCGGAAATCTCCAGTAGCAAGCCCTCCGAGCTCCTCACCACGGACTGTGCCATGTCCGATGAGCGTCTTAGGGACAGCACCCAAACCCTCCTCAAGGGTCTCCTCTATGCACGGTGGGTCCTCATCGGCCGCCTCTAGCTCAACAAACAAGCGCCCAACAGCTCTCGTAACATCAGCACTTCGTTTCGCCCTTTGTACCAAAGGGCAGGCATCGTCGCTTTCTTCCTCGGCCCGCAGGCTCTCAGCGGCCATCAAGGACAAGACTGTGGCATCAGTTTTGGGCTTCCGAGCCTTTGTCCTTTTTGATTTTGGAGACTACGTCGAGGCCTCCTTCTTCCTTTTCTTATCTTTGGCGACTTTAGGGGGCCCTTCCTCACCAGGTGGAGGAGATCTCATTAGCATATTTTCACCGAGGCCTGCACAAACGTGCTATATTAGAAAACACCATCATCGAAAATTCTTACAAATAAGGAGAAAACAAATGGCAACTATAACATACCATGGTTCTTTGCCTGCCATCTTGTCTTAGCCAGCTCACACCACATGCGTTTGTTATACGGGAAGGCGGAGTCCAAAAACCTGATCCACCCCGGAAGGGCCTGGACCGCGCCGGGAAACCAGACAGTGGCTGCACAGTCAAAAGAAAGAATATTCAGACCCGTTAGAAAGAAAAAAGAGGTGTTAAAGCATAATTAACATGAGGGTACTTACGTTTCATGTTCCACTCCTCCGGGAACGGCAGTCTATCGTTGGGATGATGTCCAAAGTTATCACACTGACAAATCGGCTCATCCATCCCCGATCCTTATCCTCATCAATACAGGCGAGGAACGCCTTGGTGGACCGGCGATGCAGTTTAATCAGGCCCCCGCGGAAGAGGCAAGGGCTGTGCAGTCTAATCAAATGGTTGAGGGTAAAAGTCATTCCCTCGACCAAATTGGCAATATCTCGGAACATGTATACGATCCTCTAAAAAGAAGGATAGACCTGACCGAGTGTCACTCGGTACTGATGGCAAAAACCAAGAATCACCGGGTCAATCGGTGGAGAAGAAGAATCGATGCGACCTAAGGTGAAGGGATATTTATATACACTAAGGAAACTAGCCTTGTGCGTGACTATGCTCTCATCAGCCATAGGACAATCTATTTGAGCTGCCTCCCCCAAGCGGAAGTCGAGTTTTACCCTCTCTATATCCGATACTACACTTATGTATCGGGACATGGGCTCGCATCAGCCTAGAGTAGAAGGTGGTTTTTCTATTGTGAAGTCAGAAATGGTGTCAAAAGGGCCTGGGATGCATTGTTCGATGGTAGGAAGAAGTTTGGACTTTCTCTTGGACGAACGTGATGAAGAATCTGCTCCCTCTTTTTGTGGAACCGCTATTGAAGTTTTGTCCATGATAATGATCGAGTTTTGAAACGAGAAGACGAAAAAACGTACACATGCAGAAGACAGAAATGGAAAACACTAGCTAAATTTGAAGGTTTGGAGAAGATGAAGAAGATGTAAAACTATGAAAAGGCAAGAGATTGTAGTATTTATAGAGGCCCTTTTGGGCATGCTTGAAGCGGTAGGGTCGAAATCGTTACAGTTCATGGGCTTCTCGAGAATTGTGTTTGACAGCGACCTTATCGCAGCTTTTCATGTTGCTTAATTTAATGTTCTAAAGGGAATGATGTCATAATAGGAGCGTCAAAAAGGAAAAAGTCGAGACCGTTTCTTATCTCTTCATTCTAAGAAACGCGGGGACTATCTGTATACGGCTAAAATTGGAGAGCCTGATTTTACGGTCATTACGACGCTCAGAAGGCTCGAAGGTTCGAGTTTTGGCATCGAGGGGTCATATCGAAGTCCCTCAACATTGAGGAAGTGCAAACCGAAGATCAACGTAGAAAGGCGGGAGACGCCTGAGGGGCACGTGATTAAAGCTAACAAAGTATACAAAATAGTACTAGCTCGTACCGTGGCATTAAATAGTTGTACCATCCATATCTCTTTGCATTAATTACACATGTATTATATTGGGATTCCCTCTCATATATAAAGGGGACCTTTTTCACTTTGTAAAGACACATGATACTCAATATGCAAGAACAAGAACATCCTCTGCCCTTTAACTACAAACATTCTCTACAATTGCTCCATTAATTTATTGCTTCTCATTTATTGTGTTCTTGAGTTAATCTTCCTTTATTACTTATTATTGATCATAAATAGGCCATCCTTAAGGCCTCTAGCACTGTTATATCATTATCGATAGCCCACTGTCAAGCTTCTAAAGCTCAACCTTGATGCCCTGACCGACCACCCTCGAGAGCGGCCTCTCCGCTGCTCAGTTTGCATAATCTTATTTCCTTTTGTTCTTATTTCGTTTCCTCGCTTCACATTCAGCATCTACTTCTTAATCAACCGGTATTAAAATAGATCACATATTTTTAGAACCACATAATCAAATATAATTATAATTATCATTTTCAAGGTAAACAACTATTAATAGTCATTTACTAGATGATTCGAGTATTCAAATTGTTCCTTAGTCTTATAGTTATTATATTATTTAATCATATATGCAAATATTTTCATAGTTGATTGAAGCATATGCAATGGTTGAGGGTGGTCCTGCAAACATCAAAATAATACCGATTAAATACTAGAGGTCGTAAGTGTGAATTTAATTTTATACCGTTATATTTTGAGCCTTGTAATGTCTACTAAAATGGTAACAGGAGATATAAAAAAATTATTCTTTAGTGTTTGAACTGTTCATATGCTATTTGTGAGTGTTAGTGACTCGAAAGATTTTTCAAAAACCTGATTGTCCTTTATAAAATGTTCAGATATATCACTTTAAAGTTTGTGGTTGGATTACCATGCATGCTGAGGAAGTAGCAATCCAGATTTAGTGAATCTGATAGGCTCTGCGAGACCATGTGCCTGATTCTATTGGTCCATTTCTTATACATCATACTAGTCTATTCCATAATATGTTTGAGAGATAGTGTAGTTTCATGAAATGCATGTATCCTCACATATGACAAGAGTACCAATGCATAAAATATTTACGTAAGGTGTATGAATATGTCCCAGTGATGCAATACATGTGAGCATTATACAGGAGTATATGGATGTATTTCAAAACTAGCATATGTAAGAATGGTGGATGTGTTCCACTATATGACTGAAATCATTGAATTTGGATATGTTCTAACACAATGGGGGCATAAGAGTATGGGTGTTAATTCCCAACACTAGTGTTATGATACATAGTGAATGGTTCACGATCAGTTACTTTTGACCAAGTTTATACCTCATACTATGTTCTAGCTTGTTATGCAGATCTCTTTGTTTGAGGACAGATGAAGTTAGCAAGCCTTGAATAAGGTTGTATTAAATGAATAATGTTACACCACACACATAAAGTTAAATATTGGTAAGTTTGGCTTCTAGCTCGGCCAATCGGTCGACGATGCATATGAGGGAAGAATGTGGCTACGCATTTCATTATACATGTGTCAGTTGTCCCATCGGGTGCAGTGACCGGGGCGGGGCAACCCCTTTGGCGTGTGGGGAAGGTATAATTTCTTAGACTTGGTATAGTATAAAAAGGTAGTGTAGCTCTTTCTCTTTCATTCTAGGAAACGACACCCACGTTACGTCACCCAAAATGCTCTCAAACCCTCTTTAGAATCCCAAAACAACCCGTGCCTAAAATTAGAAGTGAGTCTCATAGGATCTAGGGTAAAGAAGCTTGGAATCCTCACTATAATATCTATTAACTTGTTGTATTTTTTTTGGAGATTCATTGGATTCAAGTTCAACCACCATAGAAGCGTAACCAGTTTTTTTGAAGGACTTCTATGTTGTGAGATTTGGTTTGTTCTAATCCCTTCCCGATAATGTTGCTTCTAGTCTAATACATTCTCACCGGTAATATTTCTCGCAAGCTGAAGTGATTCCCAAATAGTATTTCGAAGTTGGAAAATTTGACTCAGTTTAAGATTGATCTTAGTATCTCTTGAAATTGACTTTGCATTGCAGTTATATATATATATATATATATATATATATATAATACCTTACTGAGTCTCACTATAGTCAGTCGAGTACAACACCTATTGTGCAACCACTGATCAGTTGGGTATGATGAGACACGATATGAGACATTACCGAGCCCTTGTGTTTTCGGGTATGATGATGTGTGATTTGAGGCTAACCAAGTCTTCTCGAGGTCGTACACCGAGTCTTGTTGAAGTCAAGTATAGTCAAGACCTCCTAAGGCCGGGTACAACTAAGTCCTCTATGAGGCTGGGTATGGAGTGATGTGAAATAAGACATTACCGAGACCTCTCGAGGCTAGTTATGCCGAGTCCTGTTGAGACTGAGTCAGTCGACACCTCCCGAGACTGGGTATGACTGAGTCCTCTATGAACTCGAGTATATATAAGATGAAATTCCCTAAAGAGTGATTGAACCATGGTATATCTGTATATTATAATTAATACACGGCCCAATGAGTGGTTTGATTTTTACAAAACCAGCATACATGCATGATTCATGGTTATGACAGTGCACGCCCCCGGTGGCTTGTCTGTGGTATTCATGTTAAACTTGAGTATTTATATCCCTTATGTTATGCCTTTGGTTTACATACATTACCTTTTTTACATACTCAGTAACCTCTTTCGTACTGACATCCCTTTTCTTTGGGCGATGTGGTCATGCCCACAGGCAAAGATAGACCCGGTGACGTTCCTCCCCAGTAGAGTGTTTGTTCTAGATGTGGGTCGTTGCATTCTACTTTTCTAGAGTACATGTTCAGAAGTCAATAGGTACAAAAGTGTATGTTCCAATTATTTTAGGTACAGTGGGGACCTGTCCCGACCAAACTGTACATATATGTATATTTTTTCGGCACTCTTAGAGGCTTGAAGACTAGTGTTCATATGTATGTAACGGTTGGTTACGACTATGTTGGTAACAATTATGAAGTTGTATAAATGTTAATATTCCTTTCATAGTCAAATGTGTACATTTTAAATTCTTGTTTTATTACTTGGAGGCCTTATTGGCCAGGTTTCATGATTAAAAAGGGTTTTAGTAAGGACGTTGGTTCGTACGGGCCTTTGGGCATCATTTGTCAGTCGCACCACCCAAGTTTAGGGTGTGCCAATCTTTGTATCAGAGTAAGTCTGAACTAGGGAGTCTACAGTAGACTTGTTTATGGGTACGTTGAAGATAATAATTATAAACATGAGGCTATGGTATATCTAGGGTAAAAACCTTTCCTTCTAATCATGATCGTGCGCCAAAGCGGGGTTGTAAGTATTCATTTCTAGTCCCTATTTTGTTTATGTTTATACTGATTCCTACCACATGACATCAAGCAGTTATTCAGGGATTGAAGAAGAAGCATGAGAAGGTACCACCCAGGTGCCGCCTGCCCTTATGGGTCAACACGGACCTCATGATGAGGTTGATACTCAGGTTTCGGTGACAGCCCCAATATCCCCAGAACAACAAAGACAAGCTAACGTGCCTCTGACCCCTCTCCCCTCCGGTTGTTCCTGAACGGGATCTACATATGAGGAGTGTTGGGTAGTTGTGGACTCGATTAGTAGCCTCTCAGGCCCAACGTCAGGTCCCTGCCACCTCAGATAGAGTAGATAGTACGAGAGTTCGGGATTTCATAAATTTGGACCCCCGATATTTACAGGAACATATCCAAACGAGGATCCCCAATATTTTCTAGATCAAATGCAACAGACTTTATGAGTGATGCATGCCACTGATACGGAGCGTGTAGAGTTTGCCTCATACAGATTGTGGGATATTGCTTTGACTAGGTATGAAATGTGGGAAGAAACTAGGGAACCTCTTGATCCACCAGTAGGGTGGAGGAAGTTTTTTGAAGCCTTTCTGCAACAATATTTGCGTATTGAGCTCCACCTAGCTAAATAAGACATATTCTTACATTTGGAGTAGGGTAACAAGATTATTCGGGAGTACAACATGCATTTTAATTCCTTGACCAAGTATGCTCCTTTAGTTGTGGTCGAGATGAGTGATAGAGTACATCGAATTGTGGGTGGTTTGGGACCATATTTGATCAATGAGTGTACCATTTCTTCTCTAAGTCCAAACATGGACATTTCTCACATTCAAGTCTATGCGTAGAGCTTGGAGGATCGAAAAAGGCAATAGTGAGCTTCTCGAGAGCATGATCAGGGCATCACGAAAGAATCCGGTCTACACTTGATATGGGTCAGTCTCGAGGTAAGTTCAGACCTCCATTTTCCTAGCACCCATATTATCCGGTGCCTAAGTAACAACACAGTTCCAGGGTCAGCATCGTGATCGGACCACTCTTTCAAGCCAGGGTCAGAATTCCCGAGGACAGAGCTCACAATAAAGTGGAGACCTTATTAAAATAAATCCCATGGCGCCGCATTATGGCCGATGTCGTAGGAATCATTTTGGCATTTCCCACCAGGGTTCAGACATATGCTATTCTTGTGGGCAGCTGTCATGACCCAAACTGATGGGTCGCGATGGGTGCCCAAGTCCTACCTATCGAACACCACCCTTAATAATGTGTTTAAGATATAAACATGAATAACATATGCGAGGGAAACCTGTCCAAAAGACATATGTACATATACATGCGGAAGTACAGTGTGGCGAGCCGGTAAGGCTACTTACTATCCAACTATACATAGCTGTCTACAAACCTCTAATAAAAATAAAACTGTACGAAGATGAAACTGAGCCACGTCATACCCATATATCTATATACAAGCATATCATACCAAAATCAAAAGCAGCTCCGGATCAAGTGGAGCACGCCAACTCTCGCTGATCAAGGATCCTAAGAAGGGGGACTGTCGACTTGCCTACCTGCACCTGCAGGCATGAAACACATGCCCCAGAAAATAGGGCTTCAGTACGAATAATGTACTGAATATTTAAGGCATGAAAATCAGTACATAAAAGACATAGATGAAACATGTAATAAAGAAATCCACCTGTAAGTTTGAATAACTTTGTAAATCCTGAATATCATGCACGTGCATATAAATGTTGTGTCATGCATAATTATATGTGTACATAACATCATCAAGCCTCTGACGGCATCCCATCATATCATCTCGGCCACTATTGGCAAAATCATCAACATTTACATATACCAGTTGTCAGGTGGTGGTGCGTATATAATGTCGTAACCTTTTCTCATATCCCATATACATATATATATTCGCGTATATAAGAAATCTGATCATGGGTCAATGTACATGTATAAATGCATGAAATGCATAAGAAATACTTTAATAAGATTTCTCGAAATATCATAGAAATAGTATGCATGTCAGATAAACTTTATCAAATACGTATTTTTCTGAGACCTATGAACATAAGATATAATAATAATTCACATGGGGAATCAAGTATATAGACACCCCTAGTATTTCTATGAATAGAGTCATTTATGAAAATTGTGCATCTGCTCGTTTCGTTCGTTTCGTATGGATCATGCCAAAAAGAAAGAAGGGATAGCCTTAACATACCTGAGCCGATTCTCTAGACAATCCTTCTAACACGCAACAATTGCGACAAAACTCGTGACGGCAAGA
The DNA here is from genome assembly GCA_005239525.1 of Nicotiana knightiana. Taxonomy (NCBI): domain Eukaryota; kingdom Viridiplantae; phylum Streptophyta; class Magnoliopsida; order Solanales; family Solanaceae; genus Nicotiana; species Nicotiana knightiana. The sequence goes on along the minus strand of ML392514.1, from coordinate 92,340 downwards.
CCGGAGTAGGGAAAATAAAAAATAGATGGTTTAACCTTGTACTTCAAGATCCATCATTCCTTTTAGAACAAATGGAGTAATTCCTCTGTTCTTAAGTATATGACTTTCATAGATGCTACCAAACCAGAATAATAGGATCTTGGTTTCTAAGGTTTTGACAAGCCTCAGTTCCGTAATCTTTTGTATCCAAAATATATGAAATAAAGTGTCTTTTTAATTATCAACTAGGTTGTAGTGCTTTTGTATAAGAAATGAAGTGTCCTTCAATTATCCATTAGGTTGCCACCTAATAGAAAATGAATAAGAGCCATATCTCTTAGGAAGTGGCTTGCTGCCACGTAGGGGTGGGGTGGGGGTTTTAAATCTTCATCCACTAATTTATTAATTAGGTAATATCCCGCTACCAGATAATTAACCAACTACCCACATAATTAAGAATTATCTCAAATTACTTAAAACTCTACTTATTTGTTACACACTTTATACACCATATTATCACGGTCATATGGTACCTTGTATGGTACTAGTCCATAAATATCGGGTATTATAGCTCGGACCGTATTTTATCCCAAATCGACAACCTTCAACGAAACTCATTTTCTTTAATTCGTGTAGCCTTTATCCTTCATGGAACTTACTTATCGCTTGTTATAAATAGCATAAATATGCTAACCTCAAGATAATCTCATCCTCGAGTCTATGTCAATTAACTTAAGACGAAATTTTAACGTACGAAAACAAGAGATGTAACATCCTTCCCCCTTTGAAACATTCTTCCTTGAATGTTTAACTTCCGGGATCTATATTACTTTGGCAGAGTCACCTTTGTAAAAATATTAACACCAACTCTTCCTGTAGAAACTTAATAATTCAACGCCATATAGGACCACAATCATCAGTAACGACAATGTCCTCACACGACCAATGACAATAATTAACACAAGAATCCATACATGTACCTTAAGGTTGTGATGTCTCAGTTGGACCCTTATATGGAGGAGGAAATAAGTGGGGGTATCTAGATTTCATGTCTTCTTCGGCTTCCCAAGTCACTCCTTCTACATTGTTGTTTCTCCAAAGTACTTTTACCGAAGCTACGTCTTTAGTTCTCAATCTCTGAACCTGTCTGTCTAATATGGCAATGGGAGTTTCTTCATATGATAGCTGCTCTATGACCTGAACGTTGCCAACTGACACGATTCTTGAAGGATCTCCGATACATTTATGGAGCATAGACACATGAAAGACTGGATGTACGGATTCCAAGTCCGAAGGCAAGTCCAACTCATATGCTATCTGGCCTACCTTGCGTATGACCCTATATGGTCCAATGTACCGAGGGCTAAGTTTTCCTTTCTTACCGAACCTCATAACACCTTTCAACAGTGATACCTTTAGGAATACCCAGTCGTCAATCTGAAACTCCAAGTCTCGTCGTCGATTATCCGCATAAGATTTCTGACGGCTTTGAGCTGCTAACAGCCTTTGCTGTATAAGCTTAATTTTCTCGATTTCCTGTTGTACCAATTCTAGTCCTATTAACGTAGTTTCCCCGACATGGAACCACCCTATAGGCGGTCTACATTTATGTTCGTAAAGCGCTTTGTATGGAGCCATCTGAATGCTGGAACGTTAGCTATTATTATATGCGAACTCAATAAGTGGCAGATGATCATCCCAGCTACCTTTGAAGTCTATCACACAAGCTCGTAACATATCCGCAAGTGTCTGAATAGTACGCTCAGCATGTCCTTCTGTCTGGGAATGAAATGATGTACTAAGACTTACCTGAGTCCCCAATCCCCTTTGGAAGGACCTCCAGAAGTTAGCTTTAAATTGAGCTCCTCTATCCAAGATAATAGATACAGGGACACCATGCAGTCATATTCTCTCCTTAATATAAAGCCTTACATAATCCTCTGCAGAATATGTAGTCCTAACGGGCAGGAAATGAGCTGACTTTGTAATCCTATCAACAATCACCCATATCAAATCGAACTTACATTAGGTACGAGGAAAGCCTACGATGAAATCCATATTGATTACTTCCCATTTCCAAGTCAGAATCTCCATAGCCTGCAATAATCCACCGGGTTTTTGATGCTCAATCTTCACCTGCTGACAGTTAGGACACTGAGCAACAAACTCTGCTATATCCTTTTTCATTCCATCCCACTAATATACTTACCTCATATCATGACACATCTTTGTCGCTCCGGGATGGATAGAATAACTAGAATAGTGAGTTTCTCCCATAACCTGCAGACGCAGCCCTGCAACATTAGGGACACATAATCGTCCTCGATATCTGAGGACCCCATATCCTATAATTTCAAACGGTGACTTCTCCTTCTAAGGGGTGGCATCCCTACAATGAACTAACACAGGATCCTCGTATTGGCGTTCCTTTACTTTAGTTACTAAAGAGGACGTTGTCGTATCCTGAATAGTAATTCCAATATCACCTGAGTTGAGTAACTGAACTCCAAGACTAGCTATCTGATGAACCTCATGGGCTATTCCCCTATTTTCTGGCTGTAAATATGACAGGCTACACATAGATCTACGACTTAGGGCGGCGGCTACTACGTGTGCCTTCCCCGAATGGTATAAAATATCAAAATCATAGACTTTAGGTAGCTCCAACCATCTCCTTTGACGTAAATTGAATTCCTTTTGCCTGAAGATATATTGTAGGCTTTTATGATCCATATAGATATCAACATGAATGCCATACAAGTAGTTCCTCCACATCTTTAGTGCATGAATCACCGCGGCTAACTCTAAATTGTGGGTCGGGTAGTTCTTCTCGTGCTTTCTTAGTTGTCTAGAAGCATAAGCTACAACATGACCATGCAGCATCAGCACACAACCCAGTCCAACACCTCAAGTGTCACAATAGATAACATAACCATTTTCCCCTTCTGGGAGCGTAAGAACTGGTTCCGAAGTTAATATGTTCTTTAATGCCTGGCAACTCTATTTGCAAGCATCATTCCATTGAAACTTTGCTCCCTTCTGAGTCAACTTTGTCGAAGGTGCTGAAAGGGAAGAAAATCCCTCTACAAATCTCCTGTAATAACCTGCCAAACCGAGAAAGCTATGAATCTCTGTCGGTGTTTTGGATATAGGCCAAGTCTTTACTGCCTTAATCTTTTGTGTATCCACCGGATGCCTTCACCCGAAATGATATGCCCAAGGAAAGCTACAGTGTTCAACCAGAATCCACGTTTAGAGAATTTTCCATACAACTTCCTTTTTTGTAGAACTCTGAGCACAATACGCAAATGATCTGCATGCTCCACCTCTGAATGAGAATAAACCAATATATTGTCGATCATTACAAACAGATCTAAAAAGGGCCTTAACACACGGTTCATCAAATCCATGAATATTGCTGGGGCGTTGGTCAAACTGAACGACACAACACGAAACTCAAATTTCTCATATCTGGTCCTGAATGCTAGCTTCGGGATATCGTTGCCCTTAACCCTTACCCGATGGTACCCCGACTTCAAGTCTATTTTTTAAAAACACTTGGCACCTTGCAACTTATCAAACAAATCATCAATCCTCGAGAGTGGGTGTTTATTCTTGATCGTCACCTTATTCAACTGTCTATAATCAATACACATCCATAAGGAACCATCTTTATTCCTCACAAATAACACTGATGCTCCCCACGGTGATGTACTAGGAATGATAAAGCCTTTTTCAAGCAAGTCCTTTAGTTGTTCCTTCAACTCTTTCAGCTCTGTGGGGGCCATTCTATAGGGGGAATACATATTGGTTGATTAGCTGGTAGTAGGTTAATATAAAACTTAATTTCTTGCTCTGGCGGAAGACCTGGAAGCTTATCGAAAAAAACATCGAGAAATTCACTAACCATAGGGATTGATTGAACGGTTGGTGACTCTATTTTCACCGTCTTTACCCGAACTAAGTGATAATCATAACCTTTTCTGATCATCCTCCTTGCCTTATGACATGAAATAAATCTACCTCTTGGCGGTGCCGTATTACCTTTCTACTCCAAAAATAGGCTTTCCTGGAAATTAGAATCGAGCCACCTTTTTTCTTCAATGAACGTTAGCATAACAAGAAGCCAACCAATCCATACCCATTATAACATCAAATTTTACCCAACCAAGCGCCACTTACCTTATCCTTATTTATTATCAAATCTATCACGGGCCACTACGGACGACATTCATATATGTCAATATTAAGACTTAACTCACACAACTAATTAGTAAAAGGTTTATATACATAAGGGTTGACAAGGTCGTAGACATATCATACCCAAAACTATATACAGGATACTGTCTGCAAAACCTCTAAGTAACATAACCATAATATATACAAGTCGGGACAGGGCTCCCTACATCCTCATAAAACAACCTAACATATTCAGAAACCTTAATTGGTAATACTCTAAGAAGAAGTGGAGCTCACCAACCAAAAGCTGACATCTGGAGGAAATCATGAGAGCCTCGATCAGATACACTTTGAAGTAGAATCTTCATATCCTTATCAGTTACCTTCCTCCTCTTGGCCTGACTACTATCCTCTTCCTCTGCATATCACATAACATACACTAAAAAACCTTCATTGACGGACTCCCAAGACTGTGGACTATCTGGAACCTCAGAAGAGCTGGTATCTTCAAATACCTTGACATAGTTTTGAGCCTGAGGGGAACCCGGTCGTGCCAATCCATGCACCACTCCCCTTATACCCTGATCAATGGGCCCTGATAATGAAACTAAGGGCCTTGTTAAGATCGGAATTCCCCTCACCTCATCTGCTGTCGGCAAAATCGAAACTATTCAAACGAATGACTCATATGGATCCTCGGATAGATCCTCCTCGATAGAACCCATGATCTCCAATGAATCTGACTCCATAGTGTAACTTATATCTCATTCTAACACCTTTGTAGCCTTCTTACTCATGCTAGCGGCTGTAGTCTTCGGAGGAATCACTGAAAACATAACATATTGTTAGGAACATGAATTCTTATATCGCACAATCTAAGATAAGAAGATAGGATAACATCTTATATGTCCTATAGCCTCCTTTCTATACGTGTGGTGCACAACACACCCATAAACAAGACTCTACTACACACGCTCTGTAGACAACCCTAGGACAGCACTGCTCTGATACCACTTTTGTCACGACCCAAACCGATGGGCCGCGACGGGTGCCCGAGTCCTACCTGTCGAACACCACCCTTAAGCATGCGTTTAAGTTATAAACATGAATAACATATGCTAGGGAAACCTTTCCAAAAGATATATGTATATATACATGCGGAAATACAGTGGGGCATGCCGGCAAGGCTACTTACTATCCAACTATACAAAACTGTCTTATAAACATGAATAACATATGCTAGGGAAACCTTTCCAAAAGATATATGTATATATACATGCGGAAATACAGTGGGGCATGCCGGCAAGGCTACTTACTATCCAACTATACAAAACTGTCTTATAAACATGAATAACATATGCTAGGGAAACCTTTCCAAAAGATATATGTATATATACATGCGGAAATACAGTGGGGCGTGCCGGCAAGGCTACTTACTATCCAACTATACAAAACTGTCTACAGATCTCTAATAGAAATACAATTGTACAGAGACGGGAATGAGCCACATAATACTCATATATCTAGATACAAGCATATCGCACCAAAATCAAAAGCAGCTACGGATCAAGTGGAGCAAGCAAAATCTAGCTGATTAAGTATCCTAAGAAGGGGGGCCGTCGACTTGCCTATCTGCACCTGCGGGCATGAAACGCAGGCCCCAAGAAATAGGGCATCAATATGAATAATGTACTGAGTATGTAAAAGACATAGGTGAAACATGAAATAAAGAAATCAACCTGTAAGTTTGAATAACTTTGTAAATCCTGAAACATTGGTAATGTCATGTATGTGCATATAAATGTCGTGTCATGCATAGGTATAGGTGTACATAACATCATCAAGCCTCTAAGGGCATCCCATCATATCATCTTGGTCACTGTGGGAAAAATCATCAACATTTACATATACCAGTTGATCAGGTGGTGGGGAGTATATAACGCCGTAATCTTTTCCCATATCCCATATACATATATATATATACATATATATATATACATATATATATATATATATATACACATATATATATATATATATATATACGTGTATATAACGTCATCTGGTCATGGGTTAATGTACATGTATAAATGCATGAATTGCATAAGAAATATGTTAATAAGATTTCTCGGAATATCATAGAAATAATATGCATGTTGGATAAACTATCACGACCCCAAATCCTAAACCGGTCGTGATGGCGGCTATCGTGGAACTAGGCTAGCCAACAATCACATATTTACAGTTTCTTTCCAAAATTTCCAACTCATTTTCAACAATCATAAATGTATATAAATTTCTGAATCTTTTAAGCAAAACAAAACAGCTTAACAGTCTACAACCATCCCCGAGATCCGGAGCCAACATGTCATGAGCATCTAAGGATATTACCAAAAATTCTACTGTTGTAATAAAAAATCTCGGAACGAAGAATTAAGTACAAAACAAGAAAGGGAAACAGAGATGTTGTGGACGCTGAACAGCTACCTCTATGTCCCGACTCCGGCTTCGCACGGAAATAAATGACTAATGCTCGGTACTAGCACCTGTATCTGCACACAGGGGTGCAGGGAGTAATGTGAGTACGCCAACTCAGTAGTAACGAAAATAAATCAAGTCTAAGCAATAAGAAAAACATAAGATCAAGTCATATGTTCACAATAAGCACAGCCTTTCTTTCTGACAGTATATATATATATATTATATGAAATCAACATGCTTTAAAAGACAATTTCAGTAAAGTCCTTTAAAAAAGTGTTTTCCAACAATTTCAGAAATAAAAATACCCGAAAAGTTTAGTGTAAAATGAAATAAATCATAAATAGCCCCTCGGGCCAAAACATGAATCATAAATTGCCCCCGGGCAGAACATCACTCAGCATACCTCAAAATCACTCAGTATCAGCCCCTCGGGCAACCTCACTATCACTCATGCCTCCCAAACACTCGGCACTCGCACTCAGTAGGTACCTGCGCTCACTAGGGGTGTGTACAGACTTCGGAGGGGCTCCTTCGGCCCAAGCGCTAAAAATCAAGCCACCTCGTGGCATCTCATATCCTCACAATCAGGCCCTCGGCCTCACTCAGTCAGAAACTCTCAGTAAGCCCCTCGGGCTATCAGTAAAATGGGGTACTCGACCCAAAACTTCATTTTTATAACTCAAATAGTGTAAATAAGGCTGAATTTCGAAAATAGTTAAGCATATTATGACTGAGTGTAAATCATAAGTCAACACAGTGAGGAAATAGCAGTAAAAAGCCTCCAAGGGGTCCAAACAGGTAGGCACAGGGCCCCAAACATGTCTTACATCCAAAATATACTCAATAGTTGCCGCGGAGAGGACCAAGTCCAAATCCAAAAATTGATGCACGCCACACACTCGTCATCCGACATGTGCGCCACTCTAAAAATAGTGAGAAAATACGAAGTCCGGGGTTTCATACCCTCAAGACAAGATTTATAGTCATTACTTACCTCCACCTGGGCCAAAATACTAATATGTGATTCTCTTGCCCCTCGAATCGACTCCCGATTGCTCCGAATCTAACCAAAACCAGATTAACATCATCAATATACGCTAAATGAACAAGCACAATTCCCAAAATTGGACAAACTCGAGCCCCGAGCCTACATCACGGAATTCGATAAAAATTGCATCACAAGAATCCTTATCCCTTCTTGAGTCTACACATATAAGATTCATCAAAATCCGACCACGAACAACCCATAAATTCCTTAATTATAAGTCTCATTTTCCCAAGCCCTAAACCCCCAATTTATGCCATTTAATCCACTAATTCCAAGCCTAATCCGCCACGCAATAACATAAAATCGAGCTTATAGTCCGAGAAACTTACCTCCACCAAAGACCCTCGAAATCCTCCACCACATTTCTCTCAAAATGACTCAACTCGCATGCAAAAGTGATGAGAAATGCCAAAAATTTGCGGAGGCACATATTTATACATCATGCCCAGTTAATCCGCACCTTCAGAAGTTTTTACGCACCTGCGAACCAAAGGAGCGGTCCCAGGTGTGCACCTGCAAAAAGTCACTTAAAGTCCAAATTCTGCACCCGCATCTGCGACTCCATTTCCACACCTGCGACTCTGCAGGTGCGGTCCCACGTCCGCATTTGCGATCCCTCACTGAGCTGACAAAATTCCACATATGAGGATTCCTTTCCGCTTCTGCGATCCCGCACCTGCGGTTCCCGATCCGCAAGTGCGGTCACACCAGTTAAAATGGTACCAGGAGCAGCTTTGCTGCAAATTCCTAAGTCCAAATCTCCGTTAACCATCCAAAATCAATCTCGAGCCCCTCGGGACCCCAACCAAACATACCAACCCATCCCATAACCTCATTAAAACCTAGTCGAGCCTTCGAAACACCAAAAAAATGCAAAAACACCAAAATCACATTAAATTCAAGCCTATGAACTTTGAAACTTCTAAATTTCATCAAGGATGTCGAAACCATCCAAAACACATCTGACTGACCTGAAAATTTGCACACATATACAAAAGGACATTACAAACCTGCTTCAACTTCCAGAATTCCATTCTGACCCCGATAGCCTATTTTCCCCTGCCGACCAGAAATCGCCAAAAACTAACTTTTGCCAATTCAAGCAAAATTATACATCGGACATCAAAACTTCATTCCGGACACACTCCTAAGTCCCAAATCACCTAACGAAGCTATCCCAGCCATAAAATCTACATTCCGAGATCGTTTACCAATAATTCAACTCCCAGTTGACTTTTCCAACTATTAAGCCAATTTAAGAGACTAAGTGTCTCAGTTCCCACCACGACCACTCCGAACCCGAACCAACCGACCAATACAACATAAATAGGCTAAGCAACATATGATAAAGCAGAAACAGGGGAAACAGGGCTAATCTCACGGAATGACCGATCGGGTCGTTACATCCCCCCCTCTTAAACAAACGTTCGTCCTAGAACGGGTCTAGAAACATACCTGGAGTCTCAAATAAGTGAGGGTATCTGCTCCCAGTCTCCCGCTCGGTCTCCTAGGTGGAATCCTCCACCGGCTGTCCTCTCCACTGAACCTTCACTAAAGCTATATCCTTAGACCTCAACTTTCTAACCTGACAACCCAAAATAGCCACTGGCTCTACCTCATATGACATATCACCATCGAGCTGAACCGTGTTGATGCCCAAAACATGAGACAGGTTACCAACATACTTCCGGAGCATTGAAACTTAGAACACACGGATGAATACTCGATAAGCTGGGAGGCAAGGCAAGTCTATAATCCACCTCCCCAATCCTCTGCAGTACCTCAAATGGCCCAATGAACCGGGGACTCAGCTTTCCCCTCTTCCCGAACCTCATAACACACTTCATGGGTGACACCTTCAGCAGCACCTTCTCCCAACCATGAACGACACATCTCAGACCTTCCGGTCTGCATAACACTTCTACCAAGACTGCGTCGTGCGAAGACACTCCTGAATCAACTTCACCTTACCCAACGCATCCTAAACCAATTCTATGCCCAATAGCCTAACCTCGCCCGGCTCAAACCAACCAACCGGAGATCTTCACCTCCTACCATATAAAGCCTCATACGGAGCCATATGGATACTCGACTAATAACTATTATTATATGCAAACTCCACGATTGGCAGAAACTGGTCCCATGAACCCCCAAAATCGATGACACAGGCACGTAATTATATCCTCTAAAATTTGAACAGTACGCTCCGACTGCCCGTCAGTCTGAGGATGAAACGTTGTGCTCAACTCGACCTGAGTACCCAACTCTCTCTGCATGACCCTCCAAAACTGAGATGTGAACTGAGTACCTCTGTTAGAATAGATAGAAATTGGAACCCCATGCAATCGGACAATCTCCCTAATGTAAATCTCAGCTAACCACTCCGAAGAGTAAGTAGTACCAACAGGAATGAAGTGCGCAGACTTGGTTAGCCAATCCACAATAACCTATATAGAATCAAACCTCCTAAAGTCCGTTGGATCCCAAATACAAAGTCCATGGTGATTCGCTCCCACTTCCACTCCGGAATATCTAATCTCTGAAGCAATCCACCCGATCTCTGGTGCTCATACTTGACATGCTGACAGTTGAGACACCGAGCCACGAACTCAACCATATCCCTCTTCATCTACCTCCACCAATAATGTTGTCTCAGATCCTGGTACATCTTCACGGCACCCGGATGGATGGAATACCGCGAACTAAGGGCCTCAGCTAGAATCAAATCTCGAAGTCCATCCACATTGGTCACGCAAATCCGACCCTGCATCCACATGACCCCATCATCACCAATAACCACATCTCTGGCATCACCGTGACGGACCCTGTCCTGAAGAACGAGAAACTGTGGATCATCATACTAGCATGCTTTAATCTGATCATAAAGAGAAGAACTGGAAACTACGCAAGCCAATACCCGCGGGGGCTCTGATAGATCCAATCACACCAACTGACCTGCAAAAGCATGAACATCAAGTGCTAAAGGTCGCTCTGCTGTTGGAAGGTAGGCTAAACTCCCCACACTCTCCGCTCTGCGACTCAGGGCATCGGCCACCACATTGGCCTTCCCCGGATGAAATAGAATGGTGAGGTCATAATCCTTGAGAAGCTCCAACCATCTCCTTTGACGCAAATTCAGATCCTTCTGCTTAAGTAGATGCTGCAAACTATGGTGATCAGTGAAAATCTCACAATGCACTCCATACAAATAATGACGCCAAATCTTCAAGGCGTTGACAATACCTGCTAGCTAAAGGTCGTGCAATGGATAATCCTTCTCGTGCACCTTCAACTGTCTTGACGCGTAGGCAATCACCCTACTGTCCTGCTTCAAAACCGCTCCAAGGCCAATGTAATGCCCCGAAATCCCACCTCGGGCCATGATGGCATCTAATGTTGAACCCGCTAGACAAGCCAACGTGAATAAATAAACTAGCATATTAACATCAATTTAATAGGATAAGCTAAACGGTTCACAATTTAACAACGGAAATAATATGGTTTCAAGATAAATAAGGACAACATAATACAACAACGCATAAATTTTTCCCAAAACCTGGAGTCACAAACTCACGATCTGTCTATAAGAGTGCTAAATACAAGTCTGGAAGGAAATACATGTCTGCCTCTGAAGCTAGAGGAAAAATAAGACAGAATCGAATACAAAAGGGATAGAAGAGACGCCAAGGCCCACGAACGCCAGGGGGTATACCTTGAAGTCTCTATGATAAGCTGGAAGACACTCCCACTAATGATGTCCTCCAGGTCCGGCTGCGTAATCTGCACAACATAAAGAAGTGCAGGTGTAGCATCAGTACAACCGACCCCATGTACTGAGTAAGTGCCGAGCCTAACCTTGGCGAAGTAGTGACGAGGCTAAGACACGACAACAAAGTGTACCTGTGCAGTTCAATAATATAGCAGAAACTAAACAAGAATAAAATTACAGGGAAAACATGCTGGGGGTAAGAGATAGCAGATACTGAAATGACAGAAACGAAGCAACAGTCTGAAATATCTGAAAATAATAACGGGAAATGACAACACAAATTAAACAGTGAAGGATGCGGCACGGCATGTCCCATCGTGCATAATAACAATGCAAAACACGGCACCGAATGTCCCCTCGTGCATAATCAATATAAACACGGCACGGAATGTCCCCTCGTGCATATTCAATGTAAAACATGGCACGGAATGTCCCCTCGTGCATAATAACAATATAAACATGACACGGAATGTCCCCTCATGCATAATAAATGTAAAACATGGCACGGAATGTCCCCTCGTGCATAATAACAATATAAACATGGCACGGAATGTCCCCTCGTGCATAATCAATGTAAAACATGGAACCGAATGTCCCCTCATACATAATAACAATCACAAACATGGAACGGAAATAAACAGAGTAAAAATAGAAATCTAGGCAAGGGAACACCAATTAAATATTTAAATACCGGCAAGGAAACATCAATTAAACAATTAAATCCCAGCAAGGGAACAATAACAGTAATCTCAACATCCCAATAAGGGAGACAATGTCAAAGCAACAATGACCCGGCAAGGGTATATTTTAGTAGCTCTTTCTCTTTCTTTCACTTCATTTCATAATTTACTCTATTACTTGAGCCAATGCTCCAAAGGATACAATTATCTCATATACCTTCATCATTCGTATTACAATCTGAGCCAATGCTCCAAAGGATATAATTATCTCATATACCTTCACCATTCGTATTACAATCTGAGTCAATGCTCCAAAGGATACAACTATCTCATATATCTTCATCATTCGTATTACAATCTGAGACAATGCTCCAACAGAGACTAAAAATTACAATTCCCTTCACATACTCTTCACATCATATAGAAATCATCAATTAAGCATGGAAATTACCACAAAATCAGAATATTCACAATATAAGGACTCACGGTCATGCTAGACACCAATGTATAGATACTCGTCACCATGCCTATACATCGTATTTGACAATTAGCAAGTAGCAAATTATACTCAACTCCTATTCCCTCAAGCTAAGGTTAGACGAAACACTTACCTCGGGGCCAAAGTATAGTAATCAACCCTCTAACACCGCCTTTCCTTTAGAATTCGACACCGGAATGGTATTATCTAGACATAATAAACTCAAGTATATCAATAAGGATTCAATGATTCAACTACATGGACTAATTATCAATTTCCTAGCATTCTTCCAAAATTATCAAATTTCGACCCCGGGCCCGCTCGCTCGGATTCTTGAAATTCTCGAAGGGAACACTCACCCAAAGCCTAAGGATCATAAATATACAATTTTTACTTGATTTCATGGCCAATTCACAGAAAATTCTAAAGTGATCACAAGTTCTACGTTACTACCCAATTTCTTGAATTTTTGCACTAGTTTATGTAGTTAATTAGGCTAGGATGCTTGCATGAAACAAATTTCCAGGTGGAATTCACTTACCTTATGAGACCTGGTTGATAGCTCTTAAAAATGGAGGAAATCGCCTAAGGAAGAAGATGGAAAATGAGAAAAATGGGTTTAAAACCCATTTTTAAAACTCACTGCCTGAACAGTGAACTCACACCTGCGGCTCTGGGGACCACACCTGCGGTCTCGCACTTGCGAGAAGAATCTCGCACCTGCGGAATTGGGCTAGGGGGTCTGGGATCGCACCTGCGAAGTGGATACCGCACTTGCGGTGGCTGGCCAGGCCCCTGATGATCGCACCTGCGATGCCTGGGACCGCACCTGCGGTCTCGCACCTGCGATGATTGGGCAACCGCACATGCGGTCACACCAGAGCAGGTGCACCAGAAGCCTTGTTTGCTGGTTTTTAGCCCCGTTAGGTGCCCGGAAGGCACCTGGGCCCACTCGAGCCCTAGTCCAAATATACCAACGAGTCCCAAATCATATTACGGACTCACTCGAGCCTTCAGAACACTCAAAACAATGCTAAAACTCGAAATCACACCCCAGAACCTCAAGAACCCAACTTAGAAAGTTTAAGGTTTCTAAACTTCGCTAACAACGTGCCGAACTCACCTATATAACTCGGAATGATACCAAATTTCACAGATAACTCCCACAACATCCTACAAAGACCTGTACCGGGCACCGGAACCAAAATACGGGCCCGATACCATCACTTTCTAATCATATTTCATTTTCAATTTCCTTAAATATTTTCAGAAAACAATTTTACTCAAAAATTCATTTCTCGAGCTTGGGACCTCAGAATTCGATTGCGGGCATACGCCCAAGTCCCATATTTTCCTACGGACCCTCGGGAACCGTCAAATCACGGGTCCAGGTCCGTTTACCCAAAATATTGACCGTAGTCAAATTTATTCATGTTAATATTAAATCTTAGCATATTTCACCGAATTTCATATTTAAGATGTCCGGCTACGCGCTCGGACTGTGCATGAAAATCGAGGCAACTACAAATGAGGTTTCCAAGGCCTCGAAAGTACGGAATAGGTAATAAAATAGGTGATGACCCTTTGGGTCGTCACATTCTCCACCTCTAAAACAACTGTTCGTCCTCAAACGGACAGAAGAAAGAAGTACCTGAGTCGGGAAATAAATGAAGGTAACGGCTCCGCATCTCAGACTCGGACTTCCAGGTTGATGCCTCAGGAGGCTGACCTCTCCACTTAACACGAACAGAAGGGAAACTCTTGGATCTCAATTGACGAATCTGCCGTTCTAGAATAGCTACCGACTCCTCCTCATAAGCTAAGTCCTTGTCCAACTGGACAGTGCTGAAATCTAACACGTGGGCTGGATCGCCGTGATACCTCTGAAGCATGGACACATGAAAAACTGGATGTACGGCTGATAAGCTAGGTGGCATTGCAAGTCTATAAACCACCTCTCCCACTCGATCAAGAATCTCAAACGGACCAATGAACCTAGGGCTAAGCTTGCCCTTCTTCACAAATCTCATCACGCCCTTCATAGGAGACACTCGGAGCAATACTCGCTCACCTACCATGAAAGCCACATCTCGAACCTTACGATCTGCATAACTCTTTTTCCTGGACTGAGTTGTACGAAGCCTATCCTGAATGATCCTGACCTTGTCCAAGGCCTCTTGAACCAAATCTGTACCCAACAACCGAGCCTCTCCCGGCTTAAACCATCCAACCGGAGATCGACACCGCCTACCCTATAAAGCCTCATAAGGAGCCATCTGGATACTCGACTGGTAGATGTTGTTGTAGGCAAACTCCGCTAAAGGCAAGAACTGATCCCATGATCCTCCAAAGTCAATAACACAAGCTCGGAGCATATCCTCCAATATCTGAATAGTCCGTTCAGACTGTCCATCCGTTTGAGGATGAAATGTTGTGCTCAACTCCGCCTGGGTGCCTAACTCTCGCGGAACTGCTCTCCAGAAACGCGAACAATCTCGCGGATATAGATCTCAGCTAACCTCTCGGCTGAATAGGAGACTGCCACAGGGATGAAATACGCTGACTTGGTCAGCCTATCAACAATGACCCAAACTGCATCGAACTTCTTCCGGGTCAACAGAAGTCCAGTAACGAAGTCCATAGTGATCCTCTCCCACTTCAACTCGGGAAGCTCAATCCTCTGAAATAAACCACCAGGACTCTGATGCTCATACTTAACGTGTTGACAATTCAAACATCGCGCCACATATGCCATAATATCCTTCTTCATTCTACGCCACCAATAATGTTGCCGCAAATCCTAATACATCTTCGCGGTGCCCGAATGAATAGAGTACCGGGAACTATGGGCCTCCTCTAAAATCAACTCTCAAATCCCATTAACATTGGGCACACAAACTCGCCCCTGCAATCTCAAAACACCATCATCATCTAGAGGCGCCAAGCTAATGAAGAACANACGCCCTTCATAGGAGACACTCGGAGCAATACTCGCTCACCTACCATGAAAGCCACATCTCGAACCTTACGATCTGCATAACTCTTTTTCCTGGACTGAGTTGTACGAAGCCTATCCTGAATGATCCTGACCTTGTCCAAGGCCTCTTGAACCAAATCTGTACCCAACAACCGAGCCTCTCCCGGCTTAAACCATCCAACCGGAGATCGACACCGCCTACCCTATAAAGCCTCATAAGGAGCCATCTGGATACTCGACTGGTAGATGTTGTTGTAGGCAAACTCCGCTAAAGGCAAGAACTGATCCCATGATCCTCCAAAGTCAATAACACAAGCTCGGAGCATATCCTCCAATATCTGAATAGTCCGCTCGGACTGTCCATCCGTCTGAGGATGAAATGCTGTGCTCAACTCCACCTGGGTGCCTAACTCTCGCTGAACTGCTCTCCAGAAACGCGAGGTAAACTGCGCGCCCCGGTCCGAAATGATAGATACCGGCACACCATGAAGGCGAACAATCTCCCGGATATAGATCCCAGCTAACCTCTCGGATGAATAGGAGACTGCCACAGGAATGAAATGCGCTGACTTGGTCAGCCTATCAACAATGACCCAAACTGCATCGAACTTCTTCCGGGTCAACGGAAGTCCAGTAACGAAGTCCATAGTGATCCTCTCCCACTTCAACTCGGGAAGCTCAATCCTCTGAAATAAACCACCAGGACTCTGATGCTCATACTTAACGTGTTGACAATTCAAACATCGCGCCACATATGCCATAATATCCTTCTTCATTCTACGCCACCAATAATGTTGCCGCAAATCCTAATACATCTTCGCGGTGCCCGAATGAATAGAGTACCGGGAACTATGGGCCTCCTCTAAAATCAACTCTCAAATCCCATTAACATTGGGCACACAAACTCGCCCCTGCAATCTCAAAACACCATCATCATCTAGAGGCGCCAAGCTAATGAAGAACAAGCGACCGTACAAGCCAACACTCGACTAGGCTCAGAAATATCCAACCTCATAAATCGATTGGCCAAAGCCTGAACATCCAAAGCAAGCGGCCTCTGACTGACTGGAATAAAAGCAAGACTGCCCATGCTAGGTGACTTCCTACTCAAATCATCGGCCACCACATTGGCCTTCCCCGGATTATATAAGATGGTAATATANCTCCAAAGTCAATAACACAAGCTCGGAGCATATCCTCCAATATCTGAATAGTCCGTTCAGACTGTCCATCCGTTTGAGGATGAAATGTTGTGCTCAACTCCGCCTGGGTGCCTAACTCTCGCGGAACTGCTCTCCAGAAACGCGAACAATCTCGCGGATATAGATCTCAGCTAACCTCTCGGCTGAATAGGAGACTGCCACAGGGATGAAATACGCTGACTTGGTCAGCCTATCAACAATGACCCAAACTGCATCGAACTTCTTCCGGGTCAACAGAAGTCCAGTAACGAAGTCCATAGTGATCCTCTCCCACTTCAACTCGGGAAGCTCAATCCTCTGAAATAAACCACCAGGACTCTGATGCTCATACTTAACGTGTTGACAATTCAAACATCGCGCCACATATGCCATAATATCCTTCTTCATTCTACGCCACCAATAATGTTGCCGCAAATCCTAATACATCTTCGCGGTGCCCGAATGAATAGAGTACCGGGAACTATGGGCCTCCTCTAAAATCAACTCTCAAATCCCATTAACATTGGGCACACAAACTCGCCCCTGCAATCTCAAAACACCATCATCATCTAGAGGCGCCAAGCTAATGAAGAACAAGCGACCGTACAAGCCAACACTCGACTAGGCTCAGAAATATCCAACCTCATAAATCGATTGGCCAAAGCCTGAACATCCAAAGCAAGCGGCCTCTGACTGACTGGAATAAAAGCAAGACTGCCCATGCTAGGTGACTTCCTACTCAAATCATCGGCCACCACATTGGCCTTCCCCGGATTATATAAGATGGTAATATAATAATCTTTCAACAACTCCAACCACCTTCTCTGCCTCAAATTCAATTCCTTTTGCTTGAACAAGTACTGAAGACTCTTATGATCCGTGAACACCTCACACGCCACGCCATACAGATAGTGCCTCCAAATCTTCAATGCATGGACAATGGCTGCCAACTCCAAATCATGCACTAGATAGCTATTCTCATGAATCTTTAACTGCCTCGGAGCATAAGTAATGACCTTTCCATCCTGCATCAACACTGCACCAAGCCCAATACGAGAAGCATCGCAATAGACTGTATAAGGCCCTGAACCTGTGGGCAAAACCAATATCGGTGTTGTAGTCAGAGCTGTATTGAGCCTCTAGAAGCTCGCCTCACACTCGTCCGACCATCTGAAATGGGCACCCTTCTGGGTCAACCTGGTCATCGGGGCTGCAATAGATGAGAGCCCCTCCACGAATCGACGATAGTAGCCTGCCAATCCCAAGAAACTCCAAATCTATGTAGCTGATGTTGGTCTAGGCCAATTCTTGACTGCCTCAATCTTCTTCGAGTCAACCTGAATATCGTCTGCTGATACGACATGACCCTGGAATGCAACGGAACTCAACCAGAACTTACACTACGAAAACTTTGCATAAAGCTGACTATCCTTCAGAGTCTGAAGAACCACTCTGAGATGTTGCTCGTGCTCCTCCTGAGTGCGGGAGTATACCTTATATCATCAATGAAGACTATCACGAACGAGTCCAAATAAGGCATGAACACTCAGTTCATCAAGTCCATAAAAGTTGATGGGGCATTTGTCAACCCAAACGACATGACTAAAAACTCGTAATGCCCGTACCGAGTGCAGAAAGCTGTCTTAGGGACATTGGATGCCCTAATCCTCAACTGATGGTAGCCAAATCTCAAGTCTATCTTTGAAAATACCTTAGCACCCTGAAGCTGATCGAACAAATCATCAATCCTCGGCAGTGGGTACTTATTCTTGATTGTAACCTTGTTCAATTGCCGGTAATCAATGCACATCCTCATCGAACCATTCTTTTTCTTCACAAACAATACTGGAGCACCCCAAGGACAAACACTAGGTCTAATGAAACCCTTCCCAAGCAAATCCTGCAACTGTTCCTTCAACTCTTTCAACTCTGAAGGGGCCATGAGATACGGCGGAATAGAAATGGGCTGGGTGCCCGGAGGCAGATCAATGCAGAAATCAATGTCCATGTCGGGTGGCATCTCCGGCAGGTCCGAAGGGAAGACCTCAGGATACTCACGAACCACGGGCACCGAATCAATAGAGGGAACCTCAACGCTGGAATCGCGCACATAAGCCAAATAAGCCAAACACCCATTCTCGACCATATGCCGAGCTTTCACGTACGAAATGACACTACAGGAAGAATGACTAGGAGTTCCTTTCCACTCCAAACGAGGATAATCCA
>ML392514.1:52820-73226 GCA_005239525.1 Nicotiana knightiana | reverse complement strand
TAAGGTCACTGTCTTGGCATGACAGTCCAGAATAGCATGATAGGGGGATAACCAATCCATCCCCGGTATAACATCAAAGTCGACCATACCTAAAAATAACAAATCAACATGGGTCTCAAGACCCCCAATCACCACAACACAAGAACGATGGACTCGATCGACCATGATAGAATCAGCCACCGGTGTAGATACATAAATAGGAACACTCAGTGGATCACTAGGCATGACCAGGTATGGTGCAAAATAAGAGGACACATACGAATACGTAGACCCTGGATCAAATAGCACTGAAGCATCTCTGTCACAAACCCGAATAGTACCTGTAATGACTGCATCTGAAGACTCAGCCTCTGGCCTGGCTGGAAGAGCATAACATCGGGGTTGGGCCCCACCACCCTGAACTACATCTCTGGGACGGTTGGCTCNACCTCGGGGGAAAAACCTGGAAATGTGCCCCAAACCACCGCAAGTATAACAAGGCCTCTGCTGATGTGACTGCTGACTCTGGAACTGGCCCTGTCGACCCTGATAACCACCCTGGAAATTCTGAAGCGGCGGTGCATCGATAGGTGCTGGTGGCGCATTGTAAGGCTGCTGATCGAAATAGTGCGTCTGATCACAACCACCTGCAGTACCAAGGGAAACCTGAAGAGCTGACTGAAAAGGTCTGAGAGGATGACCTCTACCTGAAGAATTCCTGCCCCCAGATGATGCTCCACTGAAATGACCGAAATGACGGTGCCTCTTGTCAGCCCCCTGACCACCACTCTGAGAAAGAATCATCTCAATCATCCTGGCCACATTGGCCGCATCCTGGAATGATATATCTGCACCTGATTCTCTAGCCATCTAAAGTCTGATAGGCCGGGCAAATCCCTCGATAAACCTTCGAACCCTCTCCCGATCAGTGGGAAGTATAATAAGATCATGTCGGGCTAGAGTGATGAACCTGGTCTTTTACTGAGTGACGGACATGGATCCCTACCGGAGATGCTCAAACTGCCTCCAAAGGTCCTCTCTCTGAGTAATGGGAAGGAACTTCCACAAAAGTACCTCTGAGAACTGAGTCCAAGTCAAAGGTGTAGATCCAGCTGGTCTGGCTAAGAAATAGTCTCTCCACCAACTCTTGGTTGCGCCAGATAACCGAAAAGTAGCGAAGTCAACCCTGTTCGACTCCACTATGCTCATATTCCGAAGAACCTCATGGCAGCTGTCCAAATAATCCTGGGGGGTCCTCTGATGGTGAACCAGTGAAAGTAGCAGTGAATAACTTAGTGAACATGTCTAGTCTCCACAAAGAATCTGCTGACATAGGTGCTCCCTCTGCTATCGGCGCTGCAATACCCGTCTGAGCTACTCCGGCTGGCTGAGGTGCCGGAGTCTGAAACTGTGGAGCTAGCTGCTCTGGCACGCGGGCGGCAGGAGTCTGGGCACCTCCCTAGCCTGAGAGATGGATGGTGTTGTAAGAAGAAGACCCGCCTGTGCTACACTCTCCATGAGTCCGACTAGACGGACAAGGGCGTCCTGAAGCACGGGGGTAGCTATGAACCCCTCTGGGACCTGAGCTGGTCCAACTGGGACTGCCGGAACTGGGACCTCCTCGTCAGACTCGACCTGAGAGTCCTCCACTGGAGCTGCTGCTCTAGGCTGAGCCCGACCCCGGCCTCAGCCTCTAGCACGACCTTGTCCTCGACCTCGACCCCGACTAGGAGCTGTAGCAGGAGTGTCAGGCTGTTGGGCATAACCAAGGGAAGCACGCGTCCGCGAGAGAATAGAATAGAAACTCAATCAGTACTCAAAATTCATAGCGCACGACAGAGAAGAAAAGAAATATGGAGTCATCCTAACTTTACAGCATCTGGGGGATAAATACAGAGATCTCCGTACCGATCCCTCAGACTCTACCAAGTTGTCCGTGAGTTGTGAGACCTAAGTAACCTAGTGCTCTGATATCAACTTGTCACGCCCCGAAATCCCACTATCGGGTCGTGATAGTATCTAACGTTGAACCCTCTAGACAAGCCAACGTGAATAAATAAACTAGCATATTAACATCAATTTAATAGGATTAACTAAATGGTTCACAATTTAACAGCGGAAATAATATAGTTTCAAGCTAGATAAGGACAACATAATACAACAACGCGTAAATTTTTCCCAAAACCTAGAGTCACAAACTCACGAACTGTCTATAAGAGTGCTAAATACAAGTCTGGAAGGAAATATATGTCTGTCTCTGAAGCTAGAGGAAAAATAAGACAGAATCGAAAACAAAAGGGATGGAAGAGACGCCAAGGCCCACGAACGCCAGCGGGTATACCTTGAAGCCTCTAAGATAAGCTGGAAGAGACTCCCACTAATGATGTCCTCCGGGTCCGGCTGCGTAATCTGCACAACATAAAGCAGTTCAGGTGTAGCATCAGTACAACCGACCCCATGTACTGAGTAAGTTCCGAGCGTAACCTCGGCAAAGTAGTGACGAGGCTAAGACACGACAACAAAGTGTATCTGTGCAGTTCAATAATATAGCAGAAACTAAACAAGAATACAATTACGGGGAAAACATGTTGGGGTAAGAGATAGCAAATACTGAAATGACAGAAACGATGCAACAGTTTGAAATATCTAAAAATAATAACGGGAAATGACAACACAGATTAAACGGTGAAGGATGTGGCACGACATGTCCCATCGTGCATAACAACAATGTAAAGCACGGCACGGAATGTCCCCTCATGCACAATCAATATAAACACGGCAATGAATGTCCCCTCGTGCATAATCAATGTAAAACATGGCACGGAATGTCCCCTCGTGCATAATCAATGTAAAACATGGCACGGAATGTCCCCTCATGCATAATAACAATATAAACATGGAACGGAAATAAATAGAGTAAAAATAGAAACCCCGGCAAGGGAACACCAATTAAATAATTAAATCCCGTCAAGGGAACATCAATTAAAAAATTTAATCCCGGCAAGGGAACAATAACAGTAATCTCAACATCCCAATAAGGGAGACAATATCAAAAGCAACAATGACCCGGCAAGGGTATATTTTAGTAGCTCTTTCTCTTTCTTTCACTTCATTTCATAATTTACTCTATTACTTGAGCCAATGCTCCAAAGGATACAATTATCTCATATACCTTCATCATTTGTATTACAATTTGAGTCAATGCTCCAAAGGATACAACTATCTCATATATCTTCATCATTCGTATTACAATCTGAGCCGATGCTCCAACAGAGTTTAAAGATTACAATTCCCTTCACATACTCTTCACAACATATAGAAATCATCAATTAAGCATGGAAATTACCACAAAATCAGAATATTCAAAATATAAGGACTCACGGTCATGCTAGACACCAATGTATAGATACTTGTCACCATGCCTATACATCGTATTTGACAATTAGAAAATAGCAAATTATACTCAACTCCTATTCCCTCAAGCTAAGGTTAGACAAAACACTTAACTCGGGGCCAAAGTATAGCAATCAACCCTCTAACATCGCCTTTTTTTTAGAATTCGACTCCGGAGTGGTATTATCTAGACATAATCAACTCAAGTATATCAATAAGGATTCAATGATTCAACTACATGGCTTAATTATCCATTTCCTAGCATTCTTCCAAAATTATCAAAATTCGACCTCGGGCCCGCTCGCTCGGATTCTTGAAATTCTCAAAGGGAACACTCACCCAAAGCCTAAGGATCATAAATATACGATTTTTACTTGATTTCATGGCCAATTCACAGAAATTCTAATGGGATCACAAGTTCTAGGTTACTACCCAATTTCTTGAATATTTGCACTAGTTTATGTAGTTAATTAGGCTAGGATGCATGAAACAAATTTCCAGATGGAATTCACTTACCTTATAAGACCTGGTTGATAGCTCTTAAAAATGGAGGAAATCGCCTAAGGAAGAAGATGGAAAATGAGGAAAATGGGTTTAAAACTCGTTTTTAAAACTCACTGCCTGAACAGTGAACTCGCACATGCGGCTCTGGGGACCGCACCTGCGGTCTCGCACCTGCGGAATTGGGCTAGGGGGTTTGGGATCGCACCTGCGAAGTGGAGACCGCACCTGCGGTGGCTGGCCATGCCCCTGGTGATCGCACCTGCGATGCCTGGGACCGCACCTGCGGTCTCGCACCTGCGGAATTGGGCTAGGGGGTTTGGGATCGCACCTGCGAAGTGGAGACCGCACCTGCGGTGGCTGGCCATGCCCCTGGTGATCGCACCTGCGATGCCTGGGACCGCACCTGCGGTCTCGCACCTGCGATGCTGGGCAACTGCACCTGCGGTCACACCAGAGCAGGTGCACCAGCAACCTTGTTTGCTGGTTTATAGACCTTTTAGGTGCTTGGAAGGCACCTGGGCCCACCCGAACCCTAGTCCAAATAAACCAACGAGTCCCAAATCATATTACGGACTCGCTCGAGCCTTCGTAACACTCAAAACAACGCGAAAACTCGAAATCACACCCCCGAACCTCAAGAACCCAACTTAGAAATTTTAAGGTTTCTAAACTTCACTAACAACGTGCTGAATTGACCTATACAACTCGGAATGATACCAAATTTCACAAATAACTCCCACAACATCCTACAAACTTATCCAAGCGATCAAATCGCCAAAACAACATCATATACATCGAATTAGGCCTCAAAATCCATGAATTCTATCAAATTTCATAAATCATCAAATTTTCCATTTTAAGTCTGAAACACGTCAAACGAAATCGTTTTTAACCAAACTTTACAGAAAGGACTTAAACCATATATAAGACCTGTACCGGGCGCCGGAACAAAAATACGAGCCCGATACCATCACTTTCTAATCAGATTTCATTTTCAATTTCCTTAAATATTTTCAGAAAACAATTTTACTCAAAAATTCATTTCTCCAGCTTGGGACCTCGGAATTCGATTCCGGGCATACGCCCAAGTCCCATATTTTCCTATGGACCCTCCGGGACCGTCAAATCACGGGTCCGGGTCTATTTACCCAAAATGTTGACCGTAGTCAAATTTATTCATGGTAATATTAAATCTTAGCATATTTCACAGAATTTCATATTTAAGTTGTCCGGCTACGCGCCCGAACTACGCATGCAAATCGAGGCAACTACGAATAAGGTTTTCAAGGCCTCAGAAGTACGGAATAGGTAATAAAATAGATGATGACCCTTTGGGTCATCACAGTCAAATCTCGAGGCGTCACAGTAAACTATATAAGAACCTGAACCCGCAGGCAAAACCAATATCGGAGTTGTATTCAAAGCTGACTTGAGCTTCTGAAAGCTCTCCTCACACTCCTCAGTCCACCTGAACTGAGCACCCTTCTGGGTCAGCCTGGTCATAGGTGCTGCAATGGATGAAAATCCCTCTACAAAACGGCGATAGTACCCTGCCAAACCAAGGAAAGTGCGAATCTCGATAGCCAATGACGGTCTAGGCCAGCTCTGCACTACCTCTATCTTCTTTGGGTCAATCTGAATACCCTCACTAGACACCACGTGCCCCAAGAACGCTACTGAATTAAGCCAGAACTCACACTTCAAAAATTTTGCATACAACTTCTTCTCCCTCAAGGTCTGAAGCACAACTCTTAAATGATGCTCATGATCCTCCCGAGATTGGGAATACACCAAGATATCTAGAATCTAGATAAGGCCGAAATACACTGTGCATCAAGTGCATAAAGGTTGCTGGGGCATTGGTAGGCCCGAATGACATAACCAGAAACTCATAATGACCATATCTAGTCCTGAAGGAAGTATTCGGGATGTCGGGCCACCGAATCTTCAACTGATGATAGCCAGAACGCAAGTCAATCTTGGTAAATACCCTGGCACCCTGCAACTGATCAAACAAGTCATCTATACTAGGCAAAGGATACTGGTTCTTCATTGTAACCCTGTTCAGCTGCCAATAATCAATACACACGCATAGAACCATCCTTCTTTTTCACAAACAACTCCGGAGCACCCCAAGGTGACACACTAGGCCGAATGAACCCCTTATCTAGGAGTTCCCGAAGATGCTCCTTTAACTCCTTAAGCTCCACTGGTGCCATACGAAAAAATGGAATAGAAATGGGCTATGTGCCTGGCACCAGGTCAATACAAAAGTCAATGTCCCTATCAGGTGGCATGCCTGGAAGGTCTGCAGGAAACACGTCCGAAAAGTCACGGACCATAGCATCCGAATCAATAGCGGGAGCCTCACCACTGACATCCCTCATGAAAGCCAAATATGATAAACACCCATTTTCAACCATACGCTGGGCCTACAGATAGGAAATCACCCTACTAGGCACATACTCAGAAGAACCTCTCCACTCAACCCTCGGATATCCTGGCATAGCTAAGGTCACGGTCTTAGCGTGACAATCAAGAACAACATGACATGGAGATAGCCAATACATGCCCAATATTACGTCAAAATCAACCATGCTAAGTAACAATAGGTCCCCTCGGGTCTCCAGACCCCTAATAGATATCACCCATGATCGATGCACACGGTCCACAGCAATAGTATCGCCCACCGGAGTCGACACGTCAACTGATGTAACTAGAGACTCACGGGGCATATCTAGAAAATGGGAAAAATATGATGAAACATAGGAATATGTAGAACCAGGGTCAAATAAAACCAAAGCATCTTGGTGACAGACTGAGACAATACATTTGATCACTACATCGGAGGTCATAGCATCTGGCCTAGCTGGAAGTGCATAGATACGTGCCTGGCCCCCAACGGCATGACCTCCCCCTCTAGGACGGCCTCTGGCGGTCTGGCCCCCACCCCTAGATGTTTGGGCGGGTGGTGAAGTAACTGGAGCCGAAGTCGAGGGTTGGCCACTCTGCTAAGAAGAACTACTAGAACGACGGGGACACTGCCTCCACATGTGCCCAAACTTTCTGCACTCAAAAAAACTCCTTGGAGCTGGAGACGGGGACTGATAGAAAACCTTGGAACCAGAATGTCTACTAGAAGAATCATGCATAGAGGAACTCTGAACTGGTGGTGCTCGAGCTGCACTCTGGGCTAGGAGGGCACCGAATGAGGAACGGCCTGGCTTAGAACTACAGGGACCATGCCTCGAAGATGCACCATTATAGGCTGGGCGGGCTAATTGAGGAGGCTTGAATAAACGGCCTCTACCATGATGAAACTGCCCCTGGAAAGAGTGCCACTAGAACCACCCGATCCATGAGGTCTCTTGGACTCCCTCTCCTCCCGCTCCTGGCGGCGAACCGACCGAATATCTCGAGCAATATCAACATCTTGCTCGAAGGTAGCATCTAATACTCTCTCCCGAGTCATAAAAAGGCGGAACTGATAAGTGAGGCAATCCACGAACCTCCTAATACTCTCCCTATTGGTAGGAACCAACTCGGTGGCATGACGAGCCAACTCTGAAAATCGCATCTCATACTGCGTCACTGACAGCTCCCCCTGACGCAATTGCTCAAAATGCCTGCGTTGTTCCTCCATGTGGGACTGGGGTACATACTTCTCCAAGAAGATAGTGGAGAGCTACTTCCAGGTGAGGGGTGCTGAACCAACACGTCTACGCCTCTCAAAGGTCTCCCACCAAGAAAAAGCATCCCCAAAAAATTAAAAAGTAGCGAACGAGACCCCACTAGTCTCCAGAATCCCAGCAGTACGAAGCATCCTCTGACACATGTCCAGAAAACCCTGGGCATCCTCGCCCTTAGCACCACTGAATGTCGGAGGCTGAAGTCTACTAAATCTCTCCAGTCTACGCTGCTCATCCTCTTGCATAGTCGGAACCACAAAGTCCTGAACTGGAGCAACTGGCTAGGTTGGAACCGCCCCTGGTGTCTGATGGCCCTGAGTTACCTGCTCAGGTGTCCGGGCAACTGGAGTCTGACTGCCTCCCCCGGCTTGAGAAGTAGCGGCAACTTCCTGAGCAAGGTGCTACATACAACCATGATCTGAGCCAAGGTCTCCTGAAGACCCGAATAACAATAGGCACCGCCGGTTCCTAAGCCTGTCCCGCTGGAGCATCTGTGGCGGGCACCTGATCATGAATTGTAGGTGAACCTTCTGGTACCACCCCGGCTGCTGCACGGGCTGGTCCCCTACCTCTACCACAGCCTCGACCACTGCCTCGACCCCTCGCTGGTCTAGCTGATGGCTGGTCACCCTGATCGGTAGTGCGAGTCCTCACCATATGTGAGAGAATGAAACAACATAAGTTTAGATTTCAAGAATCAACAAAATGGCACGACAGAATTCGAGAAAAATGAGATTGTTCCTAAGGGTTCTGCACCCTCTCGAATAAAAGTACAGATGTCTCTGTACCGAGCTAACAATCACATAATTACAGTTTCTTTCCAAAATTTTCAACTCATTTTCAACAATCATAAACATATATAAATTTATGAATCTTTTAAGCAAAACAAAACAGCTAAACACTCTACAACCATCCCCAAGATCCGGAGCCAACATGTCATGAGCATCTAAGGATAATACCAAAAATTCTACTGTCATAATACAAAAATCTCGGAACGAAGAACTAAGTACAAAACAAGAAAGGGAAACAGAGATGTTGTGGATGCGGAACACCTACCTCTATGTCCGACTCCGGCTCCGCACGGAAATAGATGACTAACGCTCGGTACCAGCACCTGTATCTGCACACAGAGTGTAGGGAGTAATGTGAGTACGTCAACTCAGTAGTAACAAAAATAAATCAAGTCTAAGCAGTAAGAAACACATAAGACCAAGTCATCAGTTCACAATAAGCACAACCTTTCTTTCCAACAGTGTATATATATATATATATATATATATATATATATATATATATATATATATATATATATATATATATATATATATATATATATAATCAACATGCTTTAAAATCCAATTTGAGTAAAGTCCTTTGAAAAAAAGTGTTTTCCCACAATTTCATAAATAAAAATACCCGAAGAGTTTAGTGTAAAATGAAATAAATCATAAATAGCCCCTCTGGCCAAAACATGAATCATAAATCGCCCCTCGGGCAAAACATCACTCAGAATACCTCACAATCACTCAGTATCAGCCCCTCGAGCTACCTCATTGTCACTCATGCTTCCCAATCACTCGGCACTCGCATTCAGTAGGTACCTGCGCTCACTGGGGGTCTATACAGACTCCGGAGGGGCTCCTTCAGCCCAAGTGCTAAAAATCAAGCCACCGTGTGGCATCTTATATCCTCACAATCAGGCCCTCGAACTCACTCAGTCAGACACTCTCAGTAAGCCCCTCAGGCTATCAGTAAAACGGGGTACTCGACCCAAAAATTCAATTTATAACACAAATAGTTTAAATAAGGCTGAGTTTCGAAAACAGTTAAGCATATTATGACTGAGTGTAAATCATAAGTCAACATAGTGAGAAAATAGCAGTAAAAAGCCCCCAAGGGGTCCAAACAGGTCGGCACAAGGCCCCAAACATGGCTTACAGCCCAAATATAGCAATAGTTGTAGAACACAATTTAACATATGATTTAGAGTAAAATACGCAACTCAATAGTTGTCGCAGAGAGGACCAAGTCCAAATCCAAAAATCAGTGCACGCCACACACTCGTCATCCTACATGTGCGCCACTCTAAAAATAGTGAGAAATTATGACGTCCGGGGTTTCATACCCTCAGGACAAGATTTATAGTAATTACTTACCTCCATCTAGGCCAAAATACTAATTCGCGATGCTCTTGCCCCTCGAATCGGCTCCCGGTTGCTCCGAATCTAACCAAAACCAGATTAACATCATCAATATACGCTAAATGAACAAGGCCCAATCGAAAACTATCAATTTTACGCACAATTCCTGAAATTGGCCAAATTCGATTCCCGGGCCCACGTCTCGGAATTTAATAAAAATTGCATCACAAGAATCCTTATCCCTTCCCGAGTCTACACATATAAGATGCATCAAAATCCGACCACAAACAACCCCTAAATTCCTTAGTTATAAGTCTCATTTTCCCAAGCCCTAAACCCCCAATTTAGGCCATTTAATCCACTAATTCCAAGCCTAATCCATCACATAATAACATAGAATCGAGCTTATAGTCCGAAAAACTTACCTCCACTAAAGACCCTCGAAATCCTCCTCCAAATTGCTCTAAAAATGACTCAACCCGCATGCAAAAGTGATGAGAAATGCCAAAAATTCGCGAAGACACATATTTATACACCATGCCTAGTTAATCCGCACCTGCGGACCCGCACCTGCGGTCCCAGGTGCGCACCTTCGAAAAATCACTTAAAGTCCATATTCCGCACCTGCAACACCATTTTCGCACCTACGACTCCGCAAGTGCGGTCCCAAGTCTGCATCTGCGGTCCCTCGCTGAGCTACCCAAATTCCGTATCTGCGGATTCCTTTCCGCTTCTACGGGCCCGAACCTACGGTTCCCCATCCACAGGTGCGGTCACACCAGTAAAATGGCACCAGCAGCAGCTTTGCTGCAAATTCCTAAGTCCAAACCTCCTTTAACCATCCAAAATCAATCCCGAGCCCCTCGGGACCCCAACCAAACATACCAACCCATCCCATAACCTCATTTAAACTTAGTTGAGCCTTCGAAACAACAAAAATGTATGCAGAAACGCCAAAATCACATCAAATTCAAGCCTATGAACTTTGAAACTTCTAAATTTCACCAAGGACGCAGAAACCATCCAAAACACATCTGATTGACCTGAAAATTTGCACATATATCCAAAATGACATTACAAAGCTGCTTCAACTTCCGGAATTCCATTCCAACTTCGATAAGCTATTTTCCCCTGCCGATCGGAAATCGCCAAAAACTAACTTTCGTCAATTCCAGACTAATTCTACACCGGACATCAAAACTTCATTCCGAACACACTCCTAAGTCCCAAATCACCTAACGAAGCTATCTGAGCCATAAAATCTATATTCTGAGGTCGTTTACCAATAAATCAACTCCCAATTGACTTTTCCAACTATTAAGCCAATTTAAGGGACTAAGTGTCTCAGTTCTCACCACGACCAATCTGAACCCGAATGAACCGACCCAACACAACATAAATAGGTTAAGCAACATATGATAAAGCAGAAACGGGGGAAATGGGGCTAATCTCATGGAACAAAAGGCCGGGTCGTTACATAAACTTTATCAAATACGTATTTTTCTGAGACCCATGAGTAGAAGATATAATAATAATTTACATGGGGAATCAAGTATATAGACACCCCTAGTATTTCTATGAATAGAGTCATTTATGGAAATTATGCATTTGCTCGTTTTGTTCGTGTCGTATGGATCATGCCAAAAAGAAAGAAGGGATAGTCTTAACATACCTGAGCCGATTCTCTGGACAATCCTTCTAACACGCAACAATTGCGACAAAACTCGTGACGGCTAGATCGGAGTAGGGAAAAATCAAAAATAGATGGTTTAACTGTGTACTTCAAGCTCCACCATTTCTTTTAGAACAAATGGAGTAATTCCTTCATTCTTAATTATACGACTTGCATAGATGCTACCGAACTAGAATAATATTATCTTGGTTTCTATGGTTTTGATAAGCCTAAGTTCCGTAATCTTTTGTATCCAAAATATATGAAATGAAGTGTCTTTTTAATTATCAACTAGGTTGTAGTGCTTTTGTATAAGAAATGAAGTGTCCTTCAATCATCCATTAGGTTGCCACCTAATAGAAAATGACTAAGAGTCATATCTCTTAGGAAGTGGCTTGCTACCTCGTGGGGGTTGGGTGGGGGTTTTAAGTCTTTATCCACTAACTTATTAGTTAGGTAATATCCCGCTACCCGATAATTAACCAATTTCCCACATAATTAAGAATTATCTCAAATTACATAAAATTATACTTATTTTAGTACACTTTATACATCATAATATCACGGTCATATGGTACCTTGTATGGTACTAGTCCATAAATATCAGGTATTATAGCTCGGACCGTATTTTATCTCAAATCTACAACCTGCAATAAAACTCATTTTCTTTAATTCGTGTACCCTTTATCCTTCATGGCACTTACTTATCGCTTGTTATAAATAGCATAAATATTCTAACCTCAAGATAATCTCATCCTCGACTCTATGTCAATTAACTAAAGACGAACTTTTAACGTACGAAAACGAGAGATGTAACAGCAGCCCAGTCATATTATGCATTTTTTCCTAGTAAGAAATTTGGGTAACATGATGCGGCAAACGAGATCTGCAATAGCTTCATCCTCATCATCACGCCCTATGAGCAAGGCATGCAACCCTCGGTAGGAAGAGGTAGAGGTAGAGGTGAAGCGTCTAACTCGGGTGGACAACATAAACGCATGTCACGATCCCAATTTGGCTCCGTAGGATGTTTTGACGGCACCTAGTCTCTATGACTAGGTAAGCCTAACAACCATGCGGAATAATTGAAATACTAAGATAAAACTCAAAATGTCAATAACTGTAACAAAATAAAATTTCAACTCAAAGTATATACAACTCCAAAACCCGCTAGATATAAGTCACAAGCTCTAAGGAGAAATACCAAAATATCTCTATACATCAGAGTCTAATGAGGATAAGGAAATGACATAATAAAGGTAGAGGGGGCTCCGAGGTCTACAGACGTTGGTAGATATACCTTGAAATCTCCACGTACGGACTAGCTCACTGATACCTGGTCTAGTAGGAAGTACCTGGATCTCCAAAAAAGAAGTGCAAAAGTGTAGTATGAGTATACCACAATGGTACCCAGTAAGTGCCAGACCTAACCTCGGTAGAGTAGTGACAAGGTCAGGTCAAGGCCCCTACTAGAAATAATAAGAAACAAGGCAGAACATATACAATGATATAATGAAATGACAAATAAGTGTAACAATAGAAATTCACAGAAGGTAACAACACAGAATCAAAGAAGACAATTACAACACGTAAGGAAGCAAGAAGCTTACAAGCTAAGGAACAACAATAACAACAACAATACAACAAATAAATGAACTCAACAGGGGCACTCTCGAGGTACCGCCTCGTAGTCCCAAAAGTAAATATCTCACAACGGCATGGCAGAAATCTCATGCAAACAATAACAACCGCACGGCAGAAACCTCGGTCCACAATAACAATCCGCCGGCAGAAACCTCGTGCCACAATAACAATATGCACGATAAAAACCTCGTGCCACCATAAATATCTGCATGGCAGAAACCTCGTGCAACAATAACAATCCGCACGGAAAAAACCGTATGCCACAATAACAACCCGCACAGCAGAAATCCCATGCCACAACCAAACAGTTATCTCAACAATAATCACGAAAACCAACACATAACAATTGAAACATGATTTTACAAGAAAAGAATCCTACAGTTAACGGATGAATACGGAATCAAGGAAGCAGGTAACTCAACTAAGCATGTTGTACAAATTGCAAGTAAGAGATAAGACACACAGACATGTGAATTTAGGCTAAACATGATGACTACACATGCTAAAGTAACTTAATTAAGGAAATAAAAGGAAACTACTTAGCAGAAACCAGATTTTCAACATTTAGCCCGAGTGCACACTCGCCACCTCGCATATACGGCCTTCACGTATTGAAAATTACCATAACACTACCAAATCCTAAGGGGAATTTCCCCCACACAAGGTTAGACAAGTCACTTACCTCAACCTCCCTCAATCAGTCGATAAGAAGGCCTTTCCCTCAATTTTCTGACTCCGAACAGCCTAAATCTAGCCAAAAATATACTATAAATATAACTATAGGAAACTAATCTAAATAATGAAATTATGATTTTGGAAAGAATTGGAAAACTTTCCCCAAAAAGTCGACTCGGGCCCACGTCTCGGTACCCGACCAAAATTATAAAATCTGAACACCCATTCGACATCGATTCCAACCATACAAGAATTATCCAAATCTGACCTCATTTGGCTTTTCAAAACCCAAGAATTTGGTCTATGAACTTTACACTTTTTTTCCCAAATTTTTCAATGCAAATCCTTAATTAGATGAAGAAATCGAAGATAGATTAGTGAGAATCAAAAAAGAGTCAAGAATCCTTACCCAAATGTTCCTCTGAAAATCCCTCAAAATCTCGCCTCAATCTGAGCTCTCAAAGTCCCAAAGTGAAAATGAAATCAAACCTTCCATTTTGAAATTTTAAGTTCTAATTCCTAGTTTTTCTTCTTTACGAGAACGGAAATAGCTGATGTGCCGTAGAATTTTGGCACATTTGATACTAATTACATAGACTTTCACTCGTCTTCTAAAGAATTTTCAGTTGTTTCTTATGTAGTTTTACTGTTTTGCAGTATACCAGATTTCAAGAACCAAGAACAGGGAAAAGATGACGAAAACCCACAGAAGGGAAGAAATGCGGCAGGTTTGCGACTGCAGAAGTGATGTACGGGTCGCAAACCAATCGCAGACTGAAGCAGCTATTCCAGTTTCAGAGAGAGGAATATGCGGTCTATTATGCGATCATATATCGCTTATGCGGACTGCATAATGACTGCATAAGTGAAAGAAAGGATTTTATGAGAGAAATGTTTTGGCATAGTCTGCAGTCGCATAATCAACATGCGGACTGCATATCTGTTCTATGATGAAAAACTAGGCAACTGGGTGTTCAACTCTGCGGTGGATTTGCAATTATGTGGACCGCATAACGGATCTGTGGCCCATTCTGCGGTCGCAGATGTGAGCAGGGGTATTTTGACCCCGACTTTTAGCCATTATAAATAGATTAACTAGGGATTTTGTGGGATATCTTGTTTGAAAAAGAGGATACATTGAAAGCATTGAATACACCATTGTTTTGGAAGCTTTTGAAGAGAGAATCTTGTATCTTCGTAAGTTTTATGACTTTATTTATTGCTTTGTTCTTATATTATAGTATGAGTAGCTAGTTTTAAATATTAAGGTTGTGGACCCTAAATGGGTGTAATATTAATGGGTTCTTACCATTGACTATATATATAATGGTTGGTTGATATTTATTCATTTCTCATGCTTCATTTAATGTTGGTGGTTGCAAACATTGACTAATGTCATTTCACTCTATCTTTACTTGGAAAAGTGGGTTAGGGTTTGGTAGAATTGAATACCAAACACTCAAGGCTTTAAACCCTGTTTAATAGAATTGCTTAGTTACAACTTTTTTATATTTGGGAAAATCATAAAGAGAAAATACAACCTAACTATTGGGAAATATTGGGTAGTCATTTAAGAACCATTTGCATATCAAATGACCTTCCATTAAAAATATATCATATTAACACTTATAGCATTACATTCCATTGATGGGGACACAACCTTGGTTTCCTTAATAAAATTAATTACATTGTCACAACACAATAGTTTTCTTTATTACACATAATTACAACACTCTCTTTTAAGCTAACTGAGTAGGATTACGACTTAAGTCAAGTTTCACATTATTCAAGTAACCTTTTCACACCTATTCCCTGTAGAATTCGACCCCAACCTAGTTGGGTTATTATATTTGACATTGACCGCCTTACACCATTTATTTAGGTGTAATTTGAGTGTATCAATAGCCTCGTGTTTGTGAAGCACAAAATGTTTCAGGCCCAAATTCCTCTTACACTAACGCGAGGGGCCACTCAGGAACACGGTGACCAAATGTCGTTAAGCTTCGCCAACACGAAGACCTTCTCGCGAACGCGTAGACCACGCGTGAGACTCACCCCAGCTCCCTTTCTCTTCACAAACGCGTTAACCAGTTCACAATCGCGTAGCACCAAGACCTAACCCCTTCGTGAAAGCAGGACCATCTTCGCAAACACAAAGAGCAATTTTCCATCAAAACTCAAGCTCTTCTATGCAAAAGCGCCAACACCTTCACGAACGCGTAGAAAGAAACCAGAAGCACCAGATTTCAATAGTAATAATGCTCCGAAACGCGCCAAAGATGGTCTGGATCACCCCCGAGGACTCCGGGACCTCAACCAATAATACCAACAAATATTAAAACATCATACAAACTTAGTCAAGTCTTTAAATCACATCAAACAATGCTAAAAACACAAATTTCGCATCGATTCAGGCCTAATGAACTTTAGAACATGTAACTCATACATTAGATGCTGAAACCTACCAAATCACGTCCAATTGATCTCAAATTTTTCACATAATTCCTAAATGACATTACGGACATGTTCCAACTTCCAGAATAAAATCCGACCCTGATATCAGAAAGTCCACTCCTGATCAAACTTTCCAAGAATCATCCACTTTCCAAATTTCGCCAAATAATGCCAGAATGACCTGCAGACTCCCAAATCAATATCCTCACATGTTCCTAATACCAAAATCACCATACGGAGCTATTGGAACTGACTAAACTCTGTTCTATTGTCGTCTTCACACAAGTCCAACTACAGTCAACTCCTACGACTATAACTTTCAATTTAGGGACTACGTGTCCAATTCCACTCTGAAACTCTCCCAAAGATGACATCAAGCACGACAACAAGTCAAGTAACCACAAAATGACATATAGGGAGGAATAAATAGGGGATCAGGGCTAATACTCTCAAAATGACCAGCCGGGTCGTTACATTGTATCTATGCATTGTCGGAACGACAGAACCTGGAGTCATCACCAGATGTGTTTACTGATATACTATATGTATTCTCCATTAATATGTACTCTTTGATAGATCCAGGTTCCACCTTGTCATATATTTCTCCATTTGTTTCTACGATTTGAAGTATTCACGCTCGTAGGTGAGCCTGTGATAGTTACGCGGGTTTATCGAGGTTGCAATGTGATGATTCATAAGAATCATACCTTAGCTGATTTGAAAGAATTACAGATTATGAAATTGGATATTTATCCGACCCTTCCCTAAACCTACATTACAAGCTTAAAAATCCCTTATGGTATCTCCAACAGAATGTTCTTGAATAGGTGGCGAATTAAAATAAGAGCAAGCTTATGTCATGATATGTTGTAACACTTGAAATTCTTTGTGAGAGTGATTGACTTTGTGAATTTGTCCCTTGTGTTGTTATTGTAAATATGGTGAATTTGGGACTTTATTTCCTATGAGGGAACATGAGTTAAGGATGGATTGATATATCCGGAAATGAGTAAATTGAGCATATGTAGTGGACTAGTGCTTTTGAGTCACTTCTTGAGGCTTATTCTTTTCACTTGATTATTTTAAAATTCCCTTGCACTTCTTGAAATTGTTTTTAAATGAGGTAGTTATTTAGGTAAGATGCACATACTTAAGCCTAATTATTAGTACCAACCAAATCTATAAGTATGGTTCATAATCGGAGAATGTGATTTGTAAATGATAGCAATACGACTTCTGCTTTAAATGGCAGAACCTTATTGAATTGTTGGTTTTGATTTGCTTGAGGACAAGCAAAAGCTTTAAGTTTGGGGTGTTGATGAGTGGTGATTTTACCTCTCATTTTAGTCTCTTTTCTTTAGATTTTGTGTCGCTTAATGATAATATGAGGTCGTTATGGTGTGTACTGTTAGATTTTCATTTAAATGATACCATGAAGTGCTTTGAATTCAATTGAAGTGAAATTGAGCAAAAAATGGTTGAAAGAATTCAAAAGTCTCTAGGGATTCCGCATCTGCGGAATATTGTGCGCAAAAGCAATCTCGCATGCACAAAAAGCGATCTAGCACATGCGAGAAGAGAGTCTGCATTTATAGAGTTGAGCAGCTTGACCTGGGATCGCATCTGCGAGTCAAGACCCGCTTCTACGGTTGTGCACATGCGCTTCCGAGACCACATCTATGGATCCAGTGCTTCCCTTTATTTTTCGCATCTGCGTTGGCTATCCGCATCTATGAAGCCGCATCTGCGAGGATCATTCCGCAAGTGCAGTCAACGGGCATCAGTTCTGGGAAAAATGACAAATCACATATTCTCAATTCCAAACCCACAAATACACGACCTATCAGATATTTTGAGAGATCTTTGGCTTATTTTTAGTCCATACACTAGAGAGAACAAGTTTTGGAAGCTAGGGTTCTTGCACACAGACTTGGGTCTTGAAGATTTGAAGCTTCTGGTTGAGAATTTCTTACTCCTTTATGCTCATTTCTTCATTTCCTTACTTTGTATTGTATATCTAAGTGTGTACTATTTTTTCCAACACTTGAATCTTGTTTATGGGAATATTCATATTTAAAGTGTGGATTAAATACCGTGTTGTGCTTATGTATTGAACGATTTTTATTTATTTATGAAGTGAGTTATTGTTTCTTTAACTTTTCTTGTTCTTTAATGGTTCCAAAGGGATTAGCTAAACCTAAGACTCTCCCATTAACTTCAAATTAATTTTGGAAAAGATTATTTAGGGTTGGGAAAGATTAATTAACAAGAACTTGAGGCTTTAACCCTCATTTTATAGATTCTACCTAGGGATAGGATTGAACTACTTGTAGCCATATCCGGGTGTGCTTAATCTCTTAACTGTGTTAGAGATAATTCAATTAGGAAGTCTTGTTAGTCTTTGGAAGAAGCTAATTGAGAATTATTATCCGTGGATAATTAACATAAATTTGCTCATATTTGTAAAATCGTGAAATACATTGGATCGTTACTTGAGTGTAATTCCCGAAGCATCCATACTTGTAGCAATTGATCATTTTACTTGCTTTCTAAGTTTACATTTTCACATTTAGTTATAATATTTTCAAAACCAAATTCTAAGTGTTTGGCATATGATAATTCTCTTACATTCCTAATCGCCTACATATTGTTCTCTGTGGGATTCGGCCCCGACTCATAGTTGTGTAATTTATGTTGCATGCGACCGTGCCATTTACTTTTTAGTAGTGGATTTGGACGTCATCAAAATCCATAACTAAGATTAAATTGATAAAAATAATTATTCTTAATCCAAAAATGTCCCTAATTACCCAAAATAGTAAAATATAATGGCTACAGCTCTAAATATTACAAAACTTGCCCTAAAAAGTGTTTCCTCTCTATTTATAGTGGCCTAAAATTTGCTGACAAAAATGTCCTTCGGGGGGTTATGCAGCCGCACAATTCCATGTGCAGTCCGTACTTTTCTTATCTCCAACAAGTGTAAAGATTTTACAGCTGCACAATTACATATGCGGCTGCACTTCGGCTTCTGCGGCCGCACTTTTCCTTCTACGACTACATTTTTGATAAGGCTTCACACTTGGTCGTTTTGCACATTCTCCGAACTCTTTGAATTATTGTCATTGAGACCATGTTTTGCTGCCACATTTTTTGTGTGCGGACCGCACATTTCCAGACATCCCCTGAGCTCCAGGTACCAAATCTACTGCCGCAGAATTCCTTATGCAAATCGCACTTTGGCCTACTGCACTCCTCCTTGCCTTTATGAGCTAGAACACTCCTTTCTGAGTTAGATTTCTTCCTTGAGGTCCAATTCTCCAACCTGCCTGAAATTTGCACAATTTCATAGCTTTGGGAACAGGAATCAATATTTTCGGACTAAAACTAAAGCAAGAAGATAATAATAAGTGGTTAAAATCCACACTTATCAACTCCCACAAACTTAAGTTTTTGCTTGTCCTTTAGCAAATATATTAGTTTCCACCTCCTCAAAGTGAAAGATCATTTCAAAAAGTCAATTGTAAGTTATTTATACTCAGTTGGGCCAATAATTATCCACAATACTCATGCATTTTCAATAAGGTGACAAATCACATATTATGCACATATAACTCTAATGTGACACTTCATCTTCAAGAATTGACTTCCCTCATCGAAGACTCTTGTTCTATCCATGTAGATCATGGTGGACTCCCAACTCTTCCTCCTCTACCTTACATTTTCCAAGCTCACCTCAAGAATTACCACTCAATCATTAGATCAATAAAAGGTTCACTCTTCTCTCACAAAGAAATGTCACAAGTAAGGCTTCAAGTACCATAGGTTTGCCCCTCATGTAGATCACCACTAATGTAAGCTTACTCGGTAAATATTAAGTAGGACTTCTTTCGGGTCATAATAAAGGCTTTTGGATTGAGGTAGGATACCATATAGGATAAGTCGTTACACCCTTCCTTAAGCACTCCACATTGACATTTCTTGGCGCACATTTACCAACTCTAAGAAGCATTTCCTTTTCTTAGGGGCTAGAGAGACTTGATATCACTCTTTTTTGTTTATTTCGTTCTTTTTCTCCCTTGATTCTCATACTAGAGATAGTTGCCTCTTTTTTATTTCATAAAGCTTCCTTTTTATTCTCTTTTTGATATTTTATTTTTATTCTTTTCTTTTCTTGACTTCTCTTTTCATAAAGATCATTTCTTTTCTCTTTTTGGTGCCTTGATACCTCTTTAAAATTCCTCAACTCTCCCCC
>ML392514.1:0-50762 GCA_005239525.1 Nicotiana knightiana | reverse complement strand
CCCCGAATAAAAGTAAGCATTGTCCCCAATGCTTAACAAAATAAGAGTAAAAGGAGAGAGGGCGAAGAAACTCCTTATGCATCCTTTGAAATCCTAGTGTCCCCAGCAGCATCAACCTCTGTTGGCTCAGCCAACTAAATATCATCATCATCATATCTAGAGTGGCGGGAGAGGTGAACCTCGCACTACATCAGCATTGTCGGCGGCAACGCATGGCTCCTTAGACTAGCCAGCTGGAGCAACCTGTACAGATGGATCTGAGGCATACTTGTCTATGTAAATCAACATATCAAAGGAGAAATCTCTAGTTGTAGCTAGCCAGGTCACCTCAACTCGTAGCTCATCCATTGACTTCTTGTTGGCTTGGACTTCCTCATTTTCTTGACCTGCTTGGTCAAGCGTTGAATAACTAAACCATGATGTACTAGAGTGTCCATGATCATCTTCTGGTTGTTCACAATCTTGCCAGCTTCTCATCAAGCTCAATAGAATCCTGCGGTGTCTAGGTAAATGACTACCTTGCAACAGTACTAGATATCTCAGATAGCTTTAAAGTAGTTGCATGAATCCAGTTGTTGAGACTGGCCAATGTCTGGGAGACTCGGAGAGCAGAAAGTGGGCATGTAGGAATGGGCATCAGCCTCATACCTAGAGTAGGGATGCCCTAGGAGCTGTGGAAGGGACTGTTGGAGGAGCTGAAGATGGCGGCTCAGTCATAGCATCTGTTGCACTGGTAGAGGGCTCAGCTGATGTAGATGGAATAACAACTACGTCAAAAACTACCACTATCGGCTCATCAGACAGGCCAATAATACTAGAAGGTTGATCACTCGTCTTCAGGTTGCTCACATCGTGCAGCGAGTACCACTCAAACGGCATCTTAGGCTTTACTTTGTATCAAGCGGCTTAGGCTCTACCTTTGCATCTGTGAGGTACTTTGTAATAGTGATGGGGTAGGGGTAAGCAGTGATAGTCTGCTTCGCTACCAAAGAAATATTGGCCGACATCAGGGCACGCTCATTAATCGGGTATCCAACAATGATAGAAGCCACTAAAACAGCACGTGGAATAGGCAAGTAATTCTCATTCTGGATCGGGTCAAGCCCGCTACGCACAAAGGTCTGCCAACCTTTTGCCTCAAATCTCAATGTACTCCGGAGAATAGGTACCCTAGCAGTATTCCATGGTGGAGGGGGTCCCGGTGCCAAGATCTCAGCAATCCATGGTCGAGCCTCTTTTTTCAAGACCAACTTCTCTAAGTACTCCTTTAGTTCCAAATCCTCAAATCCCAAGTGCATGTTCAGTGTGTGCTGATCAAACTTCACCTTGAGGGTGCATACGTTGGTCACTTATTTCCCCTTGCGAATGTGTGAAATGTTGGCATAAAACTCGCGGACAAGGTGCTCCTTGACATCCATTACGTTCTCAGTAAACAACATTCATCCCTTTCTCGTCCTAAACTTCTCTAAAACTATATGGTTGTATCTATCAAGATCTTTCAACAAGAACTACTGCTCATCTGTCAATGACCTCAACAGCCACCACATCCGAAAATCAGTAAAGGCAGGAAAGCTCATAAATCTGTCTTCCCATGCGTCTTTCTTCTTTGTCCGATCAACCCTGGTAGAGGTACCTTCTCCCCTTCTCCCATCATCTGGAATATCCTGTGCACCAAATACTGGAGCAGCTGGCTCGGAAACCTGGCTACCACTTTCTGAACCCTCGGAAGTTCTTTGAGATGATGAAGGCATGTCCAGAGGCTAAGATCACCCATGTGGCCTAGACTATTCACTTGTCATTCTGGTTCTCCGAAATAGACATGGAGTTCTCCTCGGAATCTTCTCTAGACGGGGCATAAGAGCTAGACTCGAAGAGGTCTACCCATCTCTCTACCTGTTGTGGTGTTACATCTGGCGTTTTTCGTACGTTAAAGTTTCATCTTCAGTTAATTGACATAAACTCGGGGATGAGATTATCTTGAGGTTAGCATATTTATGCTATTTATAACAAGCAATAAGTAAGTGCCATGAAGGAAAGGGTACACGAATTAAAGAAAATAAGTATCGTTGAAGGTTGTCAAGTTGGGATAAAATACGATCCGAGCTATAATACCCGATACTTATGGACTAGTACCATACAAGATACCATATGACCGTGATAGTATAATGTATAAAGAATATTAAAAATAAATAGAATTTTAAGTAATTTGAGATCATTCTTAATTATGTAGGTAATTGGTTAATTATCGGGTAGCGGGATGATACCTAATTAATTGTTAATTATAGGATAAGATTAAAAATCCCTCCCCCACCCTACGTGACAGCAAGCCCCTTATTAAGCAAATGATTGTTAGTCATAACTTATGAGGTGTCAAGACACCTCAAACTTTAAGACTTTCAAAATAAACCATACTACAATCAGATGCAAAACTCATTCCTAATATTTTTCAATACCAAGACATTACAATCAGAAGAGAGAAACTTTAGCAATTCTTCTTGCAACCAAAATATTCCAACAAGATTTAGGAACGTAAAAATTTTGCGATTCTAAAGGAGTACGGTGCAACCTTTTCCAAGAATATCATACGGATTTTTACCTACTCCAGGCATGTTAAGGATAAGCTCTTCCTTCATTTTGCATGATTCATAATTACACAAGTTTGATAACGAGGTATAAAGAAAAAAAATTCATGTCCCAGAATTTACGTATATTTTTCCTAGTCTTGTACGTACAATATTCAATTGAGTATTTCCTTCTTCCAGTCAAGAGAACAGAGAGTCTACATATACAGTATTATAGTATTTTCATTACCATCGATCTATAATCGATGGGCAAGCCCCTATTGGGCAACCTCTGATCAGATGGTAAGTTATATACCGAACCTACTGTGGCCAAGCGCCTATGAGCGAGCCCAGTTGGTCGATATATAGAACCTAGTATGGTCGAGCGCCTATGAGAGAGACTACTACGGTAGAGCAGTTATATCTATATATACCGAACCTTATAGGGCCGGATAACTATTTTACTTACTATATTGAGAGAGTTGAGTCAGTATCAGCAGGTAAGCATATGTTCAGATTATCAGTTCAGTTTCAGCTTTCAGCATATTGCCTTACGTACTCGGTACATTATTTCGTACTGACATCCCTTTCTGGGGAAGCTGCATTTCATGCGTGAGGGTTCAGACAGACAAACGGGTAGACCTCCTTAGTAGGTGTTGCCTGAGTTCAGCTTTATCGGTAAGCTCCCCGTCCTTCGAAGTTGTCGGGATTAGAAGTTTTGTGTACATCTTGTGTATGTATGTAGATAGGTTATGGGTAGGCTTGTAGACATATCCTATTAGTTAGTGCAGTATGTTGGGCTTGTAGGCCCTGTACGCATATTTTGTTGGTTTATCAGTTATAGTAGTTATGACAGCCTTGCCGGCCCAGCTTTACGTTGACATTAAGCCAGCATTAGTCTCTATTCAGTTTTATATTTTGCTTCGCAAATGGTCTTGAAATGTGGCCCCTGGCGAAAGGATGACA
Organism: Nicotiana knightiana; assembly: GCA_005239525.1. Taxonomy (NCBI): domain Eukaryota; kingdom Viridiplantae; phylum Streptophyta; class Magnoliopsida; order Solanales; family Solanaceae; genus Nicotiana; species Nicotiana knightiana. The sequence goes on along the minus strand of ML392514.1, from coordinate 47,235 downwards.
TTATATGTCCAGAATTCCTGCGTCGCAAGGTGGTACGCAAGGATAGACGAGGCACCGGGTGCCGGTCTCGCCCCCAAGCTCGCAGTGTCACAAAAGTGGTATCAGAGCAGTTATGTCCTAGGGAGTCTACAAGCCATGTCTAGTAGGGTCTTGTCTATAGATGTGTAGTGCACCATATTATATAAGCAGGGGACTACAGGGCATTTAGGAGTTGGTTACCCTTCTTTTAAATCTAAATCGTGTTGTAGAACTGAGTATAGGAAATTTGAATTAAACTTACGTGTTGGCATTTGAATGCACAGATGACAGTTACTAGGAAGACTACGGCTAGCCAGAGGAATGAAACAGTAGTAGATGAGGGGACTAGCATGGTACCCCTAGTAGATGGGGCCCAATCTGAGGCCCAGGGAGATACCCCTACCCATCCATTACCGGCTCCTCCGCACCTGAGGAGATTCCCAGGGAGACCGCACATCCAGTTCCCCATCCGCTTCCATCAGATCAGGACTTGAGGAGTGCGGTTCATTTGTTGGCACAGTTGGTAGCTACCCAGCAACAGACTAGGGCATCCGCTAGTGTAGGACCTTCTGATGGATCTTGGAGCTCAAGGGTTCGAGAGTTTATTTCTTTGAGTCCCCCAGAGTTCACGGGAACAGATCAGAGGGAGGACCCGTAGGATTTCATAGATCAACTTCACAGGATCTTTCGGGTTATGCATGCCACGGAGAAAGAGGCAGTTGAGCTAGCAGCTTTTTGATGTGCCCTAGAATTTCGGAGCTTTTAGCTCGTTACAAATGCATTTGCTCGTTAAATCTTATGAAGTTTTAATGTTTTGAAGTACATGAGGCTTGAGGACCCAAAAGCATGGAAATTAAGTCAAAAAGTCGCAAAAGAGCAAAAAGAAGAAAAGTTGTGGGCCGCATAATTCAAATGCGGACCGCAAAACTCACTTGCGGACCGCAAACCACGAGGGGAAACCGCAGAGTAAAGCAGTTCAAATGGCCAAATCAAATGCACGTTATGCGGTCCATTATGCGACCGCATAACAAGTTGGTGGACCGTATAACAGACCGCAGATTTCTAAAAGAGTCAGAGCTCACATGTTTTGCGATGGAGAATGCGGTCGCATAATATATATGTGAACCGCATAACTGCTATGCGATCGACATATGGAACTGGGGTCTTGCGAGATTTGTGATGGACTTGAATGATATGCGGACCCCATACCTGTTTTGCGACAGATATGCGGTCGCATAATTTTTCTGCAAAGGGTATTCATGTCCAAATTTTGGCCCTAATTTTTAGCCCACTACAAATAGATTTATTAGGATTTTTGTAGGGGCATCTTCTCTGAAAAAGAGGCTACAAGGAATTTGAGTGGATTGAAGAATGCCAACAAGCCCTAAAAAATTTGAAGGCATATTTGTCAAATCCTCCTTTGCTAGCTGAATCAAAAGATGGTGAGAGGCTGTTTGTGTACCTCGCAGTTTCAAAAATGGTTGTAAGTGCAGTTTTGATACGAAAAGACAAAGGTAAACAATCTTCAATTTATTATGTTAGTAAATATTTGTTGGATGCTAAGACTAGATATCCTCATCTAGAAAAACTTGTTTTTGCATTAGTTATGGCCTCTAGAAAGTTGAGATCTTACTTTCAATGTCATCCTATTTCCTTTAAAGAATATTTTGCATAAACAAGACTTGTCAGGTAGATTAGCCAAGTGGGCAATAGAACTAAGTGAGTATATTATCATGTACTAATCTAGAACTACAATAATATCACCAGTTTTAGCAGATTTTGTGGAAGATTTTAGCACAAAAATAGTTTTTGAAGTAGAAAAGGAATTATAAGTATTCACCGGATCTAATCAAGGTACGTGGACTCCATTTACTGATGGCTCCTCAAATATTAAAAGAGCGGGTTTGGGCATTATTTTAATTCCACCTCCGGGAGAAGTATAAGACAAGCAATTAAATGTTACCCTATTACTAACAATGAAGCAGAGTACGAAGATGTAATTGTAGGGTTGGAACTGGTACGAGAACTCTCCATAGAGCAAATCGTGATTGAAAGTGATTCTCAGCCAGTAGTCAATACAGGGGACTTACATAGCTATAGAGGCACAGATGCAACCATATTTGGAAAAGGCACGAGAATTGATAAGGCAATTCCAATTATGGAAGATTGTGCAAATACCTAAGGAAGAAAATGCAGAAGCGGGTGCATTAGCTAACCTTGCATCAGTTGCAGAAATAAAAAGTGCAGAAAATGCTATCGTAATACATTATTTTATTCAGTACTAGACCAGGATAAAAATGAGGTAAGTTTTAATAATCTAACTTGGGATTGGAGAAACAAGCTTGTTAATTTTTTGCAATATGAAACCGTACCTGAAGGCAAAAAAGAGTCTCAGTCGCTTCGACGAAAAGTTGCTCGTTACTATTTAATTCGAGGAAATCTGTATCAAAAAATGTTCGTTGGACCTTTAGCAAGATGCGTGGGACCTGCTCAAACAGAATATGTGATGAAAGAGGTACATTAGGGGCATTGTGGGAATAATGCAGGAGGTAGATCTATGGTAAAAACTCCAATTAGAGCAGGATACTACTGGCCTAAAATGAAGGAAGATGCAGAAAGTTTTATAGAAAACTGTATAGATGCCAACGATATGGAAATAATATGCATCACCCAGCAGAATTATTACTTATGGTTATTTCCCCGCGGCCATTCATGAAGTGGGGAATGAATATAGTGGGTCATTTGCCACAAGTTAAAGGAAAGATACAATTTTTGTTAGTATCACTACAAAAAATTAGATTTTTAGTGGTAACATATAGCAGCGACCCTATATATTGCTACAACAGTTATACTTTTAGCAGCGAGTTTATAGGTCTTCGGTAAAAGTGATTATTTAGTAGCGACTTTTTCGAGGGTGCCTTTAATGTGGCAGAAATTTTCAGTCCCGCTCAAACTAAAATTTTAGCTCCATAATATTTGTGGCGACTTTTAAATTATCGCTGCTAAAGATCTATTAGAGCGACTAGGTCGCTACTAGACCCCTTATATTTTAATTGAAAATAACAAAACAAAATACATAAAACCCTTCCTAATTAAAGGACAGAAAACACAGACGCTCAAACTCTTCTCTTTCCCTAAAATCTCTCCTCACTCTCTCTAAAAAATCCCTTCTCTGTTAAAAGTTCACCCAGCTCTAAATCTCTCAAATCAAGATGTGAATCTCATTTATCAGGTTTGTGGTCAAATCCCTAACTTTCCCCTTTTTCTTTTAGGAAAAAAACCGATGAGCATAATCGAGTTTTGAGGAGGAAGAATCGTACATCCGATTTCTCTCCCTAATCTCATATAGCTGCTGGTTACCTAATGATTTTCCTAATCTCAGCGACTTTTCTGAGTTTTGTGCATATGTTTAACTGAAAACCCATATTAATTTATATATAAATTTATGTTTGGGATTTTTTAATAGGGATTCTGTATTCTGAAAGGTAAAATTTTCAACATGCAGTTAGGGATTATTATTATTATTTCAGTGATTTCAACATGCAATTAGGGAAAAATTTTTATATATATATTTTCCTTGATTATGGAGCGTTATGAGATAGTAAAGGAGTTGGGTTCTGGTAATTTTTGGGTAGCCAAGCTTGTTAGTGACAAGAAAACCAAAGAGCTCTTTGCTGTCAAGTTTATTGAAAGAGGCCACAAGGTTTCTTTTTTTTTTTTGTCCCCACCTTAAATTTCATACTTTTACTTCATATTCGGTTATATATTTTGATTTTTCATTATAGTATTTGTTAATTTATGTTCTCGGTGATGATCAAATGTTTCTTTTTGGACTATTTTGAGGTTGCAGATGGATGAACATGTGCAAAGGGAAATTATGAATCACAGATCATTGAAACATCCAAATATAGTCAGATTTAAAGAGGTGCGTGTGCTTTGCTTCTTACTGTTAGAAAGGATCTTTCTTTTTATTTATTCTGTTATCTGTGTTGGGGATTCTGAAAATTGCTGCCATCGAGGCTTATAAGGAACTATTTTTAAGTTCTTTGTTTAACCATGTGATCGACAACAACAACAACAACAAACACACTGTAATCATATAAGTGGGGGGTCTGAGGAGGGTAGTGCATGTGCAGACCTTAACCCTACCTTATAAAGATAGATAGGTTGTTTCCCTTAGACCTTCGGCTCAAGGAACCGTGAAAAATAAAGCTACCAAGCAACAAAGATTAGTAGCAACAATGTAACATGGTACCATACGCGAATGACACATCATGTAATAATAAAGAACCATGAATAAGAAATTACAAGAATATTCCTAGTACTGCTGGAAAGCCTAGGAGAAACACACTGCTACATGTCAACCTTCAAACCTAATCCTCGACCTCCACACCTTCCTATCGTGGGTAAAATTTTCAACATGCAGTTAGAGATTATTATTATTATTGTTGATTTTCAGTCTTGACAAAAATTTCACCTATCTCTTTTTTGAGTAAGTTAAAAACTTCTTCTTGAGAGACCTATTGCATGTTGGTATTCCATGGTTATTTTTTTTCTTTTATAACTATGTGCCTAAATCAGTAGATACATACTTTTAAATTTTATAAGCACATATCTGTTATTGTAAGGTTATAAGAAAGCATAATACTTCTTTGGTAAATGCATGTATTTGGCCACTTAAATAATAAGTTGAATTTAATATGCTTTCTTGTCATGTAGAAAAGGAATTTAGATGGACTATCAACTCTTAACCACACCCTTAAAGCTAAATGCCTTCTGTTTTTATTTAGCTGGGCAAATGTTTCCCCTATAAAATTCCCCGAAACCTTTTTGAACTTTGTTAGCTCTTTGTATCTAAGATAACATATATGTAGTAAGCTAACAGGTGGTCTTTTTTGGTTTTTGAAGCTTCTATGCTTCTATGCTTCTGCTGCTTCTTGTAATATTTGCATCTTCGTGATGAAATCAATGAAGCCAATTATTTCATAAAAAAAAGGATTTTAGAGTAGGAACAAGACGAGATGACTTGATAGAAATTTTTGGGCAAGGATCCTATTTATCTATTATCTCAGTTTTTTAGTTTTTTTCCTCAGATAAACATTCATGTCCATTAGTATTGTTGTAACTTTTCAGTTAACTATCCTATAGAAGATTCAGTGTCAAATGATAACACACTTCGTTGTTTAATGTGGTTAATCTATATGACTAAGTTGCTACAGTTCTTCCTCGAATTACTATTTTTTCAAAACAATATGCACAATGAGGAAGATGATTTCATTAATGACAATCATATAGATATATCTGAGAGTGAAGATAGCGAAGAAGAGTTATTTGATATTGATAATGATGAGGAGGACACTGATACATCCTCTTGAAGACTAAGAAGCAAAAGACTGATGATATAGATGTCTACATTATGTTTTGAAAATTCTCTGTATTTTGTCCTAATTAAACTAACAGTGAATTAGTTCTTGATGCCTGAAGTTTTATGTCTATATCTTATTTTGAAAAGTCTTATGTATGTTTGTAATTATTAGAATTACAATGATATTAGTTCGTAATGCTTGTAGCTTTATATTTGCATCTTATTTTAGAAAGTTACATGTATTTTTGTCCTTATTAGACTGAATGTAATATGTTCATGATGTTTAAAGCTGTAATTTCATAATAGAATCAGCATTGAGTAAAATCAGTGCTTTATTCTTACATTTTTTATCAATTAACTGATTTTAATTCTCTACTATATGAGTTAATATTTTCTCTATTTTAATCAGTCCTTTCCTTTTTATGTGATGTTTCAGGAAATGAAAGGAACTGGAAAGCTCGACTTAACATTCACTACTCTAAATACAGTACTAATGAAGAAAGATTGTCCCATTGACCTGAAGATGTTGAACTTGAGAATTGAAAATACCTAATACAATATTTTGGAAGTCCGAATTTTAAGATAACTTAATACCTGAAGATTCTGCCAACCGAATGGCTCCATAGTTTGCTTATATATGTTTTCTCTGGAACTATCTTGTGCAAGGAAACACATATACATATTTGTTCATCTGATGATGAAGTGCATAGCTCTTCATCTGTTGTTGGCATTGAGAAACTGGAACAGGAAGACTTGAACAAAGATGCTATTGAAACTTGCCAAGTGGCAGAACCAACTAAGGAGACTTCATCCAGGAAATTAAGAGAGTGCAACTAAGACCTGTAGATCTGTAAATAAGACTGCTTCAACTCCGAAATCTACAACAGAAGTTTCTGGCCATGCCACTAAAAAGAAATTTGAAAAACCCATTAAGCAAGAACCGACTAAGGATAAAGTGAAAAGACAGGGAAAGAAATCTGCTAGAGTTGAAGGTAAATGTTTGTTTGTACCTTTCTTGGTCAAAGTTGTGTTGTTTGTGTTAACGAGATTCATTAACTTTCTTTTTATCATAGGTCCTTCTAATGCATACACTCCAGAGAGAGTCCTCCTAGAAGGCAAAGAGAATATGGTAAGAAAAGAAAATGTGGTGTTAATTTCGTGGAAAAAGGTATAGAAAGAAGCCTCCTAAAAAGAGTCACACAACAGGCAAACATAGTCCAGTGTATCTTCTGCTATGAAAATTGTGCGTCAAGATATTCAAGCCGGCATGGATTGGAAGTTGCAAAATGAACGTGAACAAATGGATTGTTGATTTGCAAAGGAATATGGAAACAGAGTTGCAAAGGAAGTTGGAACACGAGTTGTACAGGAAGTTGACGGAGGAGCATAAACTCCTAATGTAGAAGTAGAGAAGAGGATCCAGATAGAAGTGGAAAAGAAGATTCAAGAAAAATTTGTTACTTTAATAATCAAAATGCAACAGGTACTTGCTCTGCTCCTTCTTAGCAATTCTTCTTCCTTCTTGACATTTCTTCTTCCTTCTTGAAAATTCTTCTGAGACGGCTTCCTATATTCTTTTCAACTTCGCCTCCTTTAACTTTTATCTTCTTGATGACTCTATACCTTGATTTGAAGCTTGCCCAGGATGAGTCTATATCATTAGTGTTTGGATCATCCACAAGTTTATCTTCTGATAGTAGGTTGTTGGGTTGTTTTGGTTTATCTGAAGTCTGGATTTTTCGATCAGGCATATGAAGTGTTTTAATAATTGAAATTTCTTGAAATGGTAGCTTGTGCAAGGAAACAGGTTATTTGTGCATTTGGAATTCTGTGAGGTGGTGAAATACTAGTAAAACATGGTGCATACCTGGCTCTTGTGAAACTGTAAGCTTTTGGATCCACCTAATAAATTCTGGTTGTCGTAGTGGCTCATTATCAAGTTTCAAGCCCCCAATTCAAAATGCAAAATCTACACTATATATAGGTGGATATTACTGTAGCAATGTTATGGGCTTTCATTTTTTTGTCATTGTTTGGCTGTTTTTCACATTAGGATGCTAAAAATTTAACCGTTAGGATTTGTTCTAGATATATTTTATGCTCTGGATTGTGCAATAACACTATTGATCATAGTTCTGGGCGGGTGGCATTGTATGGCTATCCATAGGAATTGTATTCTTGGTCTGATTAACAGTGGTGTACGAAAGATAAAGAACTTCTGTTGGTATCATGCTACTAGTTTTTTCCCCTTTTTTGATCAACTTTAGATAAGTTGCACTGCTGCAATGACAAACATAAGGGGTGAGGGATGGGGTTTAAGCATACTGCTGTATTTTTGTGTCCTTTATTTTGTTCATGGCCTTTGTGTCAAAGGTTTCAAGAAGGTACTACACCAAAAAATGTGATTATGTTGAAATTACATGTTGAAAGTAAACTGCTTGTTTCTTTCTGAAGCCACGACCGTCGGCAAAGCAGCATAATACCAAAATTTATCCTTAAGTTGTAGTTTATACTACATAAAGGTGATTCCTAGAAATTAAATAAGATAGTTTGTAATACATTGAAGGATGGGCTTGTGCTCATCTTCAGAAGTTTGCCTATTTCTTTTTCTTGAGCTATACCATTTATACTTGATAATGAAAGTCTTTTCATTACCCAAAAAAAGAATATGTTGTTCTTGTGCGCATAATTGGTACATATCGCATTGTTTTGTGGAATGAGTATTATTGTATTGGTACATAAAGCATGTTTTGTGGTTGAATCACTATTTTTTGTTATGAATTTCATCTGGTAGGTTACAAATATTTGTTGAAGTAGGTTCAGTGAGTGGAAAATTATAAGCACATAAAAGTGTATACTTTAATTGTCTATGCATATTTATGGATATAACAAATTTTATTATGTTCCTAATATTGCTTTCGTTTAGCAGGTACAAGGTATTTAAACAGTGGTGTCGTTCAAGTATAGTGTCGACCAAGGAGCAGCTACGAGAAACTTAATATTTTGTTTATTTTTGGGTCATATGTATATGGGTACAATGACAATGCACAATGAAGTTTTGTGTAATATATATGTAATTCACTTTTTAGTAATGAAAAATATTTATAATATTCGGCTTCAAAAATTCTTTTGGTGTTTGTTAAATATTACTGGAAGCTTTTAATATTGGTAGGCAATTGACTATTTTAAATTTTGGGAGAATTAGGTTGCTACGGGAAATATGTATAATTTGCTCATTATAGTTGCTGAGAAATAAGTTTTAGAGGCGACATAATTTTGTCATAGAAAATCAGTAATTGTTATGATTTGAAAGTTGCCACAGTTGGTTAAATGTTTTGGTGGCAACTTCAGCCTTTGCAAATAAGAATTTTTCTTTTTCATAGTTTAATATTTGTGGCGACATAAGTCGCTGCTAATGGTAATTTACAGTGGCGACAAAAGTTTCCACGAATCAAGACATACTTTTGTGGCGACCTTTATCGCCGCTAAAGGTATTGCAGTGGCGACTACCTAATATTTATTGTTGTGAAATTTTTTTTTGTAGCAGATTATTCCCACCTTTTGTAGCAACAAAGTCGCCACTAAAAGTTTATTTTTAGCCAGATAACATTTAGTTACGACTGATAACCTCTAGCGGCGACAATTAGGGAATTTGTAGCGACTTTGGTCGCCGGTACAAGGCTGATTTCTTTTAGTGTATTAACGGATTATTTTTTCAAATGGGTAAAGGCAGGAGCTTTCGAACAGGTGAGAGAAAAGGAAGTAATGAATTTTATTTGGAGGAATGTTATATGCCGATTCGGAGTGCCAAAAGAAATCGTACGTGATAATGGCCCACAATATATAGGCTCAAAAGTCAAAAAAAATTTCAAAGTTGGCAAATCAAACAAATAACTTACTCACCTTATCATCCCGTGGCAAATGGACAAGATGAGTCAACAAAAAAGATTATTGCTAATAATTTGAAGAAAATATTAGAAGAACCAAAAGGCAATTGGCCCGAGGTATTACCAGGAGTATTATGGGCTTATCGAATAACAACAAAGACAGGCACGGAGAAACACCATTTTCGCTTGTTAAGAATTGAATGATGAAGAGTTAAGAACAAATTTGTATTTACTCGAGCAAAGAAGAGAAGCAGCTTTAATAAGGATGGCAGCACAAAAGCAAATCATTAAATGATATTACAACAGGAAGGCTCATATCAGATACTTCAAGATTGAGGATTTCGTTCTCAAAAAGGTTTTTCAATCAACAAAAATAACTAGAGCAGGAAAGTTGAACCCAAATTGGGATGGTCCTTATAAAGTTCAAGGTATCGCTGGGAAAGGTTCTTATGAGTTAGAAATCATGGACGGCAAGGTGTTATCTTCGAATTGGAATATTGTTCGTTTGAAGAAATATTATTTCTAAGCAAGGGAAATACCCCCGGTCAGGTATCACTTAACTACGATTTTGTTTTGTTCAGTTAAAGTTATACTAACAATTTTGGATGATAGGAAAAAATCTAGCCCACAAAAAATGATGATATTAGACCTGAAAGACACGCGGGATACAAAGTTATTCTCGGTCTAGGATTACAATCTTTCTGATGGAAATAAAAAGGTTTAAGCAGTCATCATCTAAAAATATACCTTCGAGTCCCGTATGTATTTTCCGTTTCAGGAAATGAACCACATGTAAGGAATAATCAAGTGCTCGAGATTTCATACTTCAAAGCTCTAACAATTGGGGGACTATGGAAGTCAAAGAAGACTAAAGAAGACAAAAAGAGTCAGAATTCGAGTCAAGCCCGGGTCGACCCAAAAACTCAAAAGTCAAGAGCAAATCAAGTGCCAAAAACACAAGCCTGATTCAAAAACCTTTGTAAAAATCTTTGATAAAGTATAAACTTGCGGATACAAATTACAAGATCCTACGAGTACTTAGGTTAAGGGCAATGTTTAGTTATGGGTTGCAAAATATACCCTAGAATTTTGTGAAATCTATTATAAGGAAAATATTTATGAAAGAGTTGTAGATGTTGTACAAAAAGTTACTTGAATACATATAAAGTGTTATATAATGTGAAAGTTCGAAATACAAAACTTCCTCTAATTATTCAAGAAATTTCTGAGAAATATGTATTTTCCTACTTCTTTCATATAGTTACACCAATATGAAGTTGAGACGTGTTCTTCATTAGTATTGTTTATAAAGGGGACCTCTTTTATAAAAATTCGTGTCTATACCAAAATCACGAAATACTAAAGCATTTTTAAATGCAAGTTAAAGAGTAAAACAAAAACTCAAACGAAATATTATATATTAAACCTGGCTAAAACTAAGTATAAACTTAGTTTAAAACCAAGGTATTTGATATTAAACCCCAAAACGGACCAGGGGTAAAAACTTGCCAACCATTCAGAAGATAAAAAAAAGAACAAACTTCCCAACAAAAGCTCAAAAAAAAATAAGTCTTAAAAGAACACTATGGGGCAGGATCTAACATAACATCATCAGCAGCGGGAGAAGATTCAACTTGACCAGAAGAGGTTTGAATACCAACTTCACCAGGAGTAAGTTCATCACCTTCGGAAATGCAGACCTCAGGTGAGGAAAAGTTTTGACTTTGCTGAGTTTTTTCAACAGTTTCCTTCGCTTTTGCAATCTCAGCAGTCAAGTCAAAGACTTCCTGTCTAGCCTCCATCAAAGTCTCGAGGCGCGTGTTCAGAAAAATCCCACCTTACATAAAGAGTTGATTTATCTTCAAGGGCCTCGTAATCTTTCTCCCATTGCTCAATTTCAGTCTTCAACTCTTCTCTTTCAGTCAAAGAAGCATCATAAGAAGCCTTCAAATGGGCGATTGATCTCTCCAAGAACTGGACCTTATTAGAAGAGGCACGAAGGTCTTCTTGAGCCTGAGTAAGTGTTTGAACAAGCTCCCAGGCATAGGTATCCTTCTGATTAAGGAGTTATTTCAAACCCCTAATTTCTTCGGTAGCTTTAGAAAGCTACTCTGCAAATGAAGACTCAAGGATGTCTTTTTCCTTGCCAACTTGACTGGAAGAGGCTTTTTCAATTTTCAATTATGCCGCCACCACTCTTACTTGTTGTTCCAAAGCACACTTCTTCTCATCTTAAACTTCTTTTTCCAACTGAGGACCCTCGTATTGTTCCTTCCAGTTGTCTTCTTCCATACGATAATCGTTGACTAGCTGCTCAGTGTGAACAATTCTCTTCATAATCTATGTGCCTATCAAGTTGATATACAAAATAAAAGAAAGAAGTGATTATCAAACAAATATAAAAAAAATCACGAGATAAATAAAGGAAAAATCTAAGGCTTATACCTTCAAAGATAAATGAACAATATCATTCATCCACGTCAAGGAAATGTGGCTTTCCAACTTTGACTTCTCAACTGGGCCAAGTAGAGGTTTTAGCCATACATCGGCTTGACTAGATTTTTTAAAAGATTACCATCCTCGGGGACGTTGATGGTAACCTTTTTCATCATCCTATTGCTACTAGAAGAACCAACTTCAACATGAGAAGGGGTAGAAATAGGGACAGATGAAGAAGTGAAAATAGCTACGGGAGGAGCATTAGCAGCAGCAACAGGAGCGGGAAACTGAGAACCAATAGGAGCAGACACTGGAAAAGAGGCAAGGGGTGCTTCTTCAGAAACAGGACCAAAATCTTCACTATAAAAACCACGGGAAAATAACTGATCGGTAGAATCATGAGGTGCAACATTCATCTCTTCATCAGAGGTCACTAAAGTATCACTTTCAGGCTCATTCACAGGAACTGGACTTGGAGGAGGAGTGGCCTCATTATCTGAAATAACGTGTCTCCTAGCCCGAGGCTTGCGTACTAAGGAACTCTCTTCTCGTTCCTCTTCACCCTCAGAGCCATGAGCTCCCTCTACTTTTCTCTTTGATGAAGAATTTAAAATCATCTTTTGAGCAAGGGACAAAGAGCGTCTTGATGAAGCAATAGATGCGGCACTGACACCCTAGCAGAGGAAAACGTTAGTAACCACCAAGTAAATGCAAAAAAAAAAAGAGGAAAATTAAAGAGAATGATACCATAAGTCTTGAATTTCCAACCAAACCTATGAGATAGGTATTTCCAAGACCTTCCTTCCATAGGAGCAACCGACAACAATTTCTCTGCCCAAGCACGAAAGTTTTGTATTTCTTCAAAAACTTCCATGGTTTCTAAAAAGAGAAAAAACAACCACGAGATCGTAAGTTTCTTCTTCCTTCATAAAAAAGAAGAAAGATATTTAAAGGAAAAAAAACTTGCGTACAAAACTCCACTTTTCTGGAAAAGGCATGTTCTCCTCACCCACCAAACCACTTGTGGGAGCAGCAACAAAACAGGCATACCAGTCACGGTCTCTATCATCTTCAGGGCTAACCAAAACCTTTTTGCTCCTGGCCACAAGAGTAAAAACCACTGAACAAAACAACTTAGGGGAGTAAAGATGAAGCAAGTGTTGAAAGGTGAAGGGTAAGGAGGTCAAATTAGATAGATATCGTAAACATGCAACACCTCTCCATACTATAAGACCAATATGTCCTAAGCAAATGTTAAAGAAATGGCAAAATTCTATGATCGTTGGGTCAATAGGTGGTCTGAAACCTAATTAAAAGGATATGTGTAAACGAAATAGTAACCAACTTGGTATGAAGTTATCCTTTGGTTTGGACCAGGAACTAAAATTGGAAAATTAGATTTTCAGTGGAATTCTCTTCTCACAAGAGAAATCAAGCCATTAGTAATATGGGAAGGATAGACATCGGCACGTTCATGGTAAGTCATAGAAGTAACTTGGTTTCTAATTGATTCACGATCATTGGAGAAAGAAAATTTTTCAGGAATAATTTCATCAATTGTTGGTTCCCGAATCGGTTCACTTGATTCCCTATTTTTGGCAGAAGATCTATGTGTTGAAGAAGCCCTAGTCCTAGAAGAAGAAGGGGTAACAACGTTGGGTTGAGAAGTAGAACCACGAACAAATAAATATCCTAAGCTACGCAACCTACCTCCTCTTCTACTCCTAGCAGGAGCAGTTGAAGGGGGAAGTTCATCTACAATTACTACTCTACGAGGATCGGGGTTTGATAAAGACATGGTTGTACAAGAAAATAATAAGTGCTGAATAAAAAGAACTATTGAAGAAGAAGAACACCGTAGATTGAAGTTTTTCGTGAAACTAAAGGCACGTGAGGTACTTATAAGAAAAAGCATCTGTCATGTAAAGTGAGTCATGATGTAAATGCCATAATGAAACAGTCACTTCGTGACTGACGCAACCGAAAGAAAGCCCTAAAAACCACTAAAGATTCACAGACCCAATTGATAAAGTCTACGTGGAACATGCATTAAATGTAAGTGACATGCAACGCGTTGGTTCTGAATAAAAGACAATGATACATGGGAAACGACGGCTAAAAATTCCCGCCATAAATACGTACTACTTCCCAAATATTCAATTGTAGAATATTCGACAAGTGGGGGGACTATCTGTATTAGTAGAAAATAAATATTACACTTGGAATTATATATGGCTGACAGGGCATGATAAGTGGATCATTAAGAAGATGACAACTGGAGTGTTAAAATTAAAAAGATGCACGAGTTAAAAGAGGTACGAGCAACACTCACAGGATGAAAGGACGCAGTTGTTCGAGCTTAAATTGTTCAATGAAGAGACATGGACGGAATGAATCAAGACAGAAAAAAGGGAAGATTCATGAACCTCCAATTAACTAGGAAGAAGAATCAAAATCGTTACAAAATCTTCATGAACAGTTATGATTTCCTATTATAACGGTTCATTAATGTCATTAATGCTTATAACGATTTGGCCATAAAAGGAAGGAAACATTATATCTGTAAAACCCTATATAAGGGAACAGAATTTCACTAATAAAGGGACGTTCTGATTCTTATTGGAATATAATTATTTTCTTTTGCTTTCAATCAATTATTTCTATATTTCTTGTCATGTTTATTTCCTTTCATCTTATTAAGAAAGTACGAAATTTCTTGGTTATCAGTAACCCGAGTTCTTCTAAAAATAGGCTTTGACCTAGAATCTTATTTTTTGGTTAAACAAATCCGAAAAGGCAAAGGCCGAGGCAGAGGCGATCGTGGCCGTCTATCGGACCGATGCTGAAGTCGCTCAAGTCCAAGCGATAGAGGCTGCCGAGACCACTCAAACTCGAGCAAATTGGATTGTTGAACTTGCAAAATGCCAATCTCGGAGGGAAACCCTCGAGGAGATCCACGCTCGAGGTTTCGATCTTACCAACGAGATAGTAAAGGCTAAAGAAAGAGCAGGAAGTTGATGCTAGAGCGATGTCCTCTTCTGACAATGATACTGATGATGATGCTTATGAGGGCACCAGAGCGGGTATGAGACTGGGAGGACCCCAATGGAGAAGCTATCCCCGAGAATAGTTAGGAGCCTTAGTATTTTTTCTTCTTTTTTGTAACGACCCGGCCGGTCGTTCCGTGAGATTTACCCTATTTCTCCTATCTCTGCATTTGTTATGTATCGCTATCTTGTTTTTGATCTGTTGGATCAAGTTTGGGTCCTGAGTAGGTATGGTGAGAGTTTAGGCATTTAGCCTTTTAAAGTATCCTAATAGTTGAGAAAGTCAACTGAGAGTTGAATTATTGGTAAACGACCTCGGAATACGGATTTTATGGCTCGAATAGCTTCGTTAGGTGATTTGGGACTTGGGAGTGTGTTCGGAATATTTTGTGATGTCCGGAGTAGAATTAGGATTGAATTGGCGAATGTTAGTTTTTGGCGATTTCCGGTCGGCAGTGGAAATAGGCTATCGAGGTCAGAATGGAATTCCGGAAGTTGGAACGGTTTTGTAATGTCATTTTGGATATGTCCGCAAAGTTTCAGGTTAATCGGAGGTGTTTTGGTTGGTTTCGGCGTAGTTGGCGAATTTTAGGAGTTTCAAAGTTCTTAGGCTTGAATTTGATGAAAATTTGGTGTTTTTGTGTTGTTTTTGGTGTTTCGAGGGCTCGACTAAGTTGGAATAATGATACGGGGTGTGTTGGTATGTTTGGTTGGGGCCCCGAGGGGCTCGGGATTGATTTCGGATGGTTGACAGGAAGTTGGAGTGATTTTTGGAAATCTACCCAAACTGGTTTGTTGGTGTCTTCGCACCCGCGGAGGGGAGTCGCAGTTGCGGTTGCGCAGGAGCGGGTAGAAAGGTCGCAGGTGCGAGTTTTTCCTGTGTAGGGAATGGTCCGCAGGTGCAAGTGGTTTGTCGCACCTGCGATGTCGCTGGTGCGGAAGGTGCATCGCACCTGCGAAGCCGCAGGTGCGGAAAGGTGGTCGCAGGCGCGAGAATTGGCCAGTTAAGTGAGTCTCGCAGGTGCGCACCTGGGACCGCAGGTGCGGAAATAACTGTGCAGAACAGTATAAAAAGGACCCCTCCGCGAAATTTATTAGTTTTCATCAATTTGCATGCGGGAGGAGTCCATTGAAGGGGATTTTGAGAGAGAATTTCAAAGTTCTTCAGCAAAGATAAGTTTTTTGTTTGTTAATCCCGTTCCTATGCTATTTTGTTAAGATTAAGCTTGAAAATTTAAGGATTTGGGTAGGAAAAAGTTGGAAAAATGGGAGGAAAGAATTGGGATTTCTTTTGCGGTTTTGGTATGGCAATTGTGGTCCGATTTTGGTGTTCTTGGTATGTATAGAATCGTGGGAGGACGAGGTTTCTAATGATGTAAAAATTATTGAATTCTGAGGTGTGGGCTCGGGGCTTGGGTTTGGCCGAATTTCGAGATTTTTGATTAAATTGATTATTTTTTATTGGGTTGTGTTCCTTGAGTATATATTAATGATGTTGAACTGGTTTTGGCTAGATTCCGAGCGATCGGGAGCCAATTTGAGGGGCAAAGGCATAGAGGACTAGAGGTGCAGTCCGGTAGAGGTAAGCAATGGTCTTAAATCTTGTCCTGAGGGTGTGGAACCCCGGACTGCATTATTTTCTCACTGAATTTGAAATGGCGCACATGTTGGATGACGAATATGTGGCGCGGGCTGATTTTTTTTTTGATTGGACTAGGTCCTCTCCGCGGCAACTAATGAGTGGCATATTTACTCAAAATCTTATGTTAAATTATGTTCTAAGGATTTGTGAAATATTTGGGCTGTAAGCCATGTTTGGGCGCCTCGCGCCAATCTATTTAGACCCCTTTGAGGGCATTTTACTACTGTATTCCTCACTACTTGTTGATGATTTTACTCAGCATCATTGTGCATACTGTTTTATTTGAAACTCAGCCTGATTTACACTACATGAGCATTAAAATGATATTTTCGGGTCGAGTACCTCGTTCTATTACTTTGCTCGAGGGGATTTTCGAGTGGTTCCACCGAGTGGTTCCACCGAGTGTGGCCGAGGGCCAAGAGTGATGGTGAGGTTCTGAGTGATATTAGCGCTTGGGCTGAAGGAGCCCCTCCAGAGTCTGTACACACCCCCAGTGAGCGCACCGAGTACGAGTGATTGAGTGATTGGGAGGCATGAGTGGCTGTGAGGTGCTGAGTGACTGTGAGGTGCTGAGGGATTGTGAGGCATGCCCGAGGGGCTGATTGTGAAATATGTTTTTGCCCGAGGGGCTACTTATGATTTTACTACATTCATTTGCATACCAAATCCTTGTTTTAAAGTTGTTAAAAGTGTGCATTGCGTTAAGGACTTTTGTGAAGTTGATTTCTAAGGCATGGCGATTTCGTATATCTATGTATATTATTGGAAAGTAAGGCTGTGTATATTGTGACTTGATGACATTGATTTTTATGTGATTCCTTGCTACTTTGACTTGATTTATTTCCATTACTACTGAGTTGGCGTACTCACATTACTCCATGCACCCCTGTGTGCAGATTCAGGAGCAGATATCGAGCGTTAGCTTTTATATATATATCGCAGCGGAGCCGGATCGTGGGGATATATAGGTAGTTGTTCAGCGTTCGCAGCATCTCTGCTTTCCCTTCCCGTTGTATTTAGCTTTGATTCGGAGTTTTGTATCATAATACTTTATTTTGGCTTATTTCACTAGATGCTCATGACATGTTGGCTCCGGGTTTTGGGGATGGAAATACTGTATATAAAATTTGCCTATTATATTAAGAACTTTCTGTATATTGTTATGAATTTCTTGAAACTTGAATGGGATTTTCAAAAGGAAATATGAACATGCGGTAGTCGGCTAGCCTAGTTCCACGATAGGCGCCATCACAGCCGGTTAGGATTTGGGGTCGTGACATTTTTCCTTTTGTGTGTGACCCTGATCGGTCTTTTGTAAATATCTTTATATGTATAAAACATTTCTTTTTTTCTCTGTCTTGTCTTTATCTCGACTTCTGCCTTGTGAAATTCAGATTCTCTTATGCCTTATGAAAATTTTGATTCACTCATGCCTTGTGAAAATTTTGATTCACTTATGCCCTGTGAAAATTTCGTTCGTAAATTCGAAGCTTAGGCAACTTGATCAAAGTCAGATTAATGTAGTCTTTGTTGTCGAGTGAGTACTTCCTTGAACTCGAAGTAGGATGATCCTTAGATTTTAGTTGAGTGAGGATGATTTCTCGAACTCAAAAAATAAGACGGCCATTAGGCTCTTGAATTGGCGATATGGCCTCAAAAGAATGGATTTTTCCCTTTTCGGCTTAAAAAGTTAATCATATATAAAAATTTGTCATGCCTTAGCACGAGATTAAGTTTTTCGAGGGTTGGTGTTATTGAAACCCTTTGCTTTGTTATGACTTAGCACAAAATTGTTCAGTACAAAATTTGCTCGAGGGTTCGAACAATTCGATACCCCTTAGGGTTTTTCGAGGGCTGACGTTGTCAAAACCCTTTCGGCATTTTGCCGAGGGTAACCTTTTTAACTGGTTTATAAAATTATTTGAAGGCATGTTTTCATTATGGAATTTTGAATTGTGTTAGTTTGGTTGTAGCCTTGGGATCTGCCTCTTAGGCTTATTTCTCGATTACACTTCAAACTTGTTCGAAGTGTCAGTCACCAAGTGGGGTGGACTTGGCCTATAAAATTGAGGATTGACTTTTTAAGGTCTTACGGTCTCGAGGTTTAATAACTCGACCAAGTCAATTTTTGGGCGGCAGTCCCCGAGTATGGAGCAAGTTGTTTGAACTTCAGTTGTGATCGGCCCTTAAGCCAGTTTTTACAATAAATCATAAGTATGAAATTGTAAAGTATAAATTTTTCTAAGGCATGGAACATCTGGTAAGGAAAAATACTTCTTTCAATAGATTATACATGCGTTCATGTTTTTCCATTAGGGCTCGAGTAATCTATACGGACACGGTTCATTCGACCGTTTGGCCCTTTAAAAAATTTACCTATCTAGACCCTGTTGACACGAAGTAATTTCCTTGTAATCATCCGAGGGTTATGCCCCTCAGTATTTGAGGTTGATTTTAAGAAGCCTCATATACGGTTGAATTGCTCTAAGTTAGCACGAACAATGGTTGCCTCGTTAAAAACCTCACCGGAAAAACCCATTTGGGATAAAAATCGGTCTAAGGAAAAAATAGTGCAACGCGTGCTTTCAGACCTAAGGACTTCGTGTTTGGAGAATACTTCGAGGTCTTCGATCGAACACCTGCAGATGGTTAGTAAAGTATAAATGAAAATGGAGAAGGTCATACCTTAGAAATAATATCGTTTGAGGAGTGATATGTTCCAATTATTCGGTAATTGTTCGCCGTTCATCGTGCCAAGTTTGTAGGATCCCTTTCTGACGATGTCAAGGACCTGATACGGTCCCTCCCAGTTTGGGCCAAGTTTTCCTTCATTTGGGTATCGAGTATTAAGGGTAACCTTCCTCATAACCAAGTCCCCGATTTTAAAGTATCGAAGATTGACTCTTCTGTTGTAGTACCTTTCGATCCTCTGGTTCTGTGCGGCCATTTGAACGAGGGCGTCTTCCCATTTTTCATCCAGCAATTTGAGGCTTGTATTCATAGCCTCGTGATTTGACTCTTCCGTTGCATATCGAAACCTGACACTCGTTTCCCCCACTTCGATCGAGATCAGAGCTTCGGCGTCGTAGACTAAAGAGAACGGTGTTGCCCCCGTACTAGATTTTGATGTTGTTCGATATGCTCAAAGGAGCTCGGTTAATATTCCTCTCCATTTTCCTTTAGCGTCGTTCAATCTTTTCTTTAGATTTTGAATGATGGTCTTGTTTGTCGATTCGGCCTGTTCATTCCCACTAGGATAATATGGCATCGACAGGATCCTTTTTATTTTGTGGTCTTCGAGAAACTTTGTTATTTTGCTGCCAATGAATTGATTTCCATTATCACACACGATCTCGGCAGGCATTCCGAATCTGCATATAATGTGGTCCCAGGTGAAGTTTATAACTTCTTTTTCTCTGACTTTCTGGAAGGCCTGTACTTCAACCCACTTAGAGAAATAGTCAGTCATAAATAAAATGAATTTAGCTTTACCTGGGGCTGATGGTAGAGGGCCGACGATATCCATTCCCCATTTCATGAACGTCCATAGGGATAGGACTGAATGGAGTTGCTCTCCAGGTTGGTGGATCATCGGCGCACATCTTTGGCACTTGTCGCACTTTCGAACGAATTCCTTAGTATCCTTTTCAATATTGGCCCAATAGTATCCTACCTTGATGACTTTGTGAACCAACGATTCGGCACCGGAATGATTTCCGCAAGTGCCCTCGTGAATTTCCCCTAGGACATATTCGGTGTCTCCGGGACCTAAACATATTGCCAACGGTCCGTCGAACATGCTTCTATATAGTGTTCCGTCTTCATCCAATGTGAATCGTGCGGACTTCGTACGTAGAGTCCTTGATTCCTTAAGATCCGATGGAAACTTCATGATCTTTAGGTACTCGATATATTTATTCATCCAATCCCAGGTTAGACTCGTGGAGTTTATTTCGGCGTAGCCTTCTTTGATAACTGACTTTGAAAGTTGTACGACAGTCCCCGAACTAATTTCATCATCTTCGA
This sequence comes from Nicotiana knightiana, assembly GCA_005239525.1. Lineage (NCBI taxonomy): Eukaryota > Viridiplantae > Streptophyta > Magnoliopsida > Solanales > Solanaceae > Nicotiana > Nicotiana knightiana. Next base: position 26,811 of record ML392514.1, on the reverse strand, counting down.
CTGATGACCCTAAATTTGCAAGGGCATCGACCTCACTGTTTTGTTTTCGAGGTACATGTTGTAGGGTCCATTCTTTAAACTGATGTAGGGTCACCTGTAGTTTGTCCAAGTACCTCTGCATTCGATCTTCTCGAACCTCGAAGGTTCTGTTGACTTGGTTTACCACAAGTAGGGAGTCACATTTGACCTCGATGACCTCTGCTCCCAAACTCTTAGCTAGCTCGAGACCTGCAATCATGGCCTCATACTCGGCCTCATTGTTAGTCAACTTGGATGTTTTGATAGATTTTCTAATTGTGTTTCCCGTGGGTGGCTTCAAAATGATTCCAACTCGAAGCGCCGTCTATGAAAAGGGTCCACACCCCCGATGATGTACCCGTTTTCAATATACAGTTCCTTTTCGACCTCGGGTACGAGGGCTGGCGTAAAGTCATCCATGAAGTATGCTAAGACTTGAGACTTAATGGTCGTTCGAGGTTGATAATCGATATCATACCTGCTGATCTTGACGGCCCATTTGGACAATCGGCCCGAGAGTGCGAGCTTATGAAAAATATTGCGAAGAGGATAAGTGGTCACCACACAAATTGGGTGACATTGAAAATATGGTTTAATTTCCTAGAGGCGCTTATTAGGGCAAGCGCTAATTTTTCTAAGTGTGGGTACCGGGTCTCGGCCTCACCTAATGTTCGATTAACATAGTAAATAAGAAATTGCGTACCTGGATCCTCTTGAACTAGGGCCCCACTTACCACGACTTTTGAGACTGCTAATTATAAGTAGACTTGCTCGTCCGCTTTTGGAGTATGAAGCAGTGGTGAGCTCGAGAGGTACCGGTTTAGTTCTTCCAATGTTTGTTGGAATTCCGGAGTCCAGGAAAAATTGTGCTTCTTTTTGAGCAGTGAGAAGAACCTGTGACTTCTATATGAAGACCTCGAGATGAATTGGCCTAGGGCGGCGATCCGCCCTGTAATATTTGTACGACCTTAACACTGTCCACGACTGTGATGTCTTTGATTGCCTTGATTTTATCGGGGTTGATCTCGATCCCCCGATTTGACACCATAAAGCTGAGGAACTTGCCCGAACCGACCCTGAATGCACATTTCTCCAGATTGAGCTTCATGTTTTATTTCCTTAGTATATCGAAAGTTTCCTGCAAATGTTTCAAATGGTCCTCTGCTCGAGGAACTTGCCCGAACCGACCCCTAATGCACATTTCTTTGAATTGAGCTTCATGTTGTATTTCCTTAGTATATCGAAGGTTTCCTGCAAATTTTTCAAATGGTCCTCTGCTCGTAAAGACTTAACTAGCATATCGTCAATATAGACCTCCATTGATTTACCTATTTGTTCTTCGAACATTCGATATACTATGTGGTGGTCAGTAGCACCAATATTTTTTAGCCCAAACGACATTACATTATAATAATAGGTGTCGTACTTAGTGATGAACGAAGTATTTTCCTGATCCTCCGGGTTCAGTTGAATTTGACTGTATCCAGAATAGGCGTCGAGAAAACTAAGGATCGCGTGATCGGCCGTGGAATCGATCATGCGATCGATATTCGGTAGAGGAAAAGAGTCTTTAGGACATGCTTTGTTTACATCTTTATAGTCTATGCACATTCTAGGTTTTTCCCTTTTTTAGGGACTACGACTATGTTTGCTAACCATTCGAGATAGTTTACTTCCCCAATGGATCCTATGTTGAGAAGTTTGGTTAACTCATCCTTGATGAATTGTAAGGCCCCGTAAAAATTTTATCTAAAAATTCAGAATTTCCTGGTGCCAAGTTAGATTTAGGTGTTTTTGCAGTCCATTATGCGGCCGCATAATCACTCTACGGACCGCATTTTGGCCGCAGAGTGAAGTAGTAAATTTGGCCAATTTTGAGGTCAGTTTCGCGGCCAATTATGCGACCGTATAACCATTTCGTGGGTCGCATAATCGTCCTTGGGCATTTTCAAAAGGAGGTTCTGCGGTGCATTATGCAACCACATAACAGGTATGCGGACCGCATACTGGTCGCAGATTTGGGAAGAAAATTCAAGCCCCTGAGGGCTATTTTTGCGGTCATTTTGCGGGGCCGCATAACCATTATGTGGTCGTATATGCGACCGTAGATCCGTGTTGGGCTCCAAATTTCCAAATTTTTAACTCGGTTCCATGTCGTTAAAACATATGTTATGTTTCATTTTTAACCTATTTTCTGATGCTTCAGAGTGAGAGAAAGAAGTCCTAGAGTGAGAGAGTGATCTCCATCTACTTACTCCTTAATTCTTGCATTAAACCTTGAGGATTTGTCAAATGAAGTTCACCAAGTCTTCTCCTTAAAGGTGAGAATCTATGCCCTAGCTCATAATTTCAAAATTTCTACTAAAATGGGTAATTAACAAGATAGTTCATGGGCTTGAGGTATATTTGTTTTACATGCATGGGTGGTGAAGGAACGTAAGACGAATGTGAGCTAAAATGGTAAAGTATAGGGTATGGGTTGATTTAATCTTTCACAAAAGACCTTTAAAACATAATGCACACCCAATGCTTGATAATGCGCACAAATGGGCTAAAGTATTGAGCATCCTTCTAATTCTTGAATCAACTTGTGACATTCCTAAAATATATTGAAGGTTCTAAGGGATTCCAGAGTTTATTGTAGAACGTAAGGAAATCTCTATTGAGGTATGTATGGCTAAACCCCTTCTTCTTCTTGAATCAAAATCCATGGCGTCCGTGTAATTGGTATAACACCCTAAATTGATCATACTAGAATTGTCTGCCCTGATGTGTTGTGTTGAAAGATGCATGTTCAACAGTTGCTCTAAATGTTTATCATGTCATCATGCCCAATTGAGTATGTGTTCAAGAAGGTGGAATATATGTTGAGAAAGGTTGAGAGTTTATGTCGATAATCGAATGATGGTTGCTATGCCAATTGGTGTGAAAAGTCTATATGTGCTTATGATTTCCCAAGCCTTCTTCCTTATGTGCGCAAATGCCTTACATGATAGACCTTATTGATGTTGATGATAATGTTGAATATGTGAAAAGGAAAACTTGAATTGTAAGATACGGCCAAACACCAAGAACGACTTAATAAAAGAGGCCACTCGTGCCAACATATTGAAAGATGGGAAGGAAATGGGAAATGAGATAAACGATTAAAAAGGGAGATGTCTCAAGTGAGATGGCCTAGCCGATCGGGTCGGGATCGGAACCCGTGTAAGAACATGGTGGTATTTTGGATTGTGGCATAGGCATTAAAATTTCAAACCTAATAAGATGGAAATCGAACCAAGAACTTATGTGATCCTTACTTGATGTTTTAGTATTTGCTTGAAGCTCTTATTGTACAACATGATTGCTTCCCCTTTATTTTATTTTTCATTCTATTAAGATTGGTGTTTTGCTTTACATACTAGTATTATTCGACAGTACTAATGTCCCTTTTGACGGGGGCGCTACATATTTGAATGGATGTAGGTGGTTTCATAGCGGATAGTGTCGATCGCAGTTAGTGGTGCATCCCCTTCTCAGCAATCTTGGTGAGCCCCATTTTATTTCGGGGTCATACCTCTTTTGTTCCCTATGTATTGTACTTGAGGTATAGCCGGGGCCTTGTTGCCAGCACTTTTGATGTACCCTTTTGTATCTACTTAGAGGCTACGTAGACAAGATGTGGGTTGTATATGGATATTAGAAAAGTCGACGGATTATGTGTATTCTGAACTCTTGTTCCACTAAATTGTAAAATGTATGTATTTTGGGAACTTAACCTTGGTGTGGCGACAATAAAGTAAAATGAACTTGTAATGTTAACATATATGATCTTTCCGTTGTCTAACCAATGGTAATATGTCTCATTTTTATCATAAACGAGTCGAATAGAAAATGTCTAACAGGCTTTCTTGACCGGGTCCACTCGGTTGAGCACTGGTCGCGCTCCCCGAGGTTGGGGCATGCCATGAATGCATGTTTTACCTTGGACTGAGGCCTTCTCTTTTGCTATACTAGTCGAAACTTCGGGTCCAAGCTCAATCGATGTGTAGTGATCTCCGGTGGGATCCCTGTCATATCTAAGTGGAACCAAGCAAAACAATCCATATTATCGATAAGAAAGTTAATGAGTTTTTCCCTCACCTTGGGGGTTAACCCCGTGCCCAGATATACCTTTCACTCGGGCAGATACTCAATCAGTATGACTTGATCCAGCTCTTCGACTGTCCATTTGGTAGCGTCAGAATCCTCGGGGATTATGAAGCATCGAGGGATCCAGTAGTCATTGTCCTCGTTCGTTCCCTGCTTCTCCGACTGAGTCGAGGATGGTACATGTGGTTGCTATTTAACCTCCTTTTTCTATTTGACGTCGATCCCTTTACTAACGAAAGTGCCGATATTGGTATTACCTCATCGGCCGCTTAAATTTCTTTGGCAGCATGTTGTTCCCCATACACCATTTTTACTCCATCCAGTGTTGGGAATTTCAACATTTGGTGAAGGGTTGAAGGGCTTGCCCTCATGTTGTGAATCCAGGGTCTTTCGAACAGGGCGTTGTATCTCATATCGCCCTCAATCACATGGAATTTGATTTCTTGAACAGCTCCAGCTACGTTCACTGGTAGGATGATTTCACCCTTAGTCGTTTCGCTGGCCAAGTTGAAACCATTGAGAACCCTAGCTTCAGGCACGATCTGGTCTTGTAGGGCGAGCTGCTCCACGAACCTCGATCAAATAATATTGGCCGAGCTCCCTGGATCAATTAAAACACGTTTAACCTGAATTTTATTCATAAGGATAGAGATTACCAATGCATTATTGTGGGGTTGTGATATCCCCTCTGCTTCTCATCATTGAATGACAAGGTGCATTCTGGTACATAGTCACGAGTCCGTTTCTCCCTGGTGATCGACACCTTGGTGCGTTTGAACGCGGGCCCTTGTGGTATGTCGACCACCAACGATTATATCTATTACATGTTGTGGTTCATCCTGTTTGTTTTTCCTGTTTGGATCCCTGTCTGTCGAGTGATTTTTAGCTCGGTCACTCAAGAATTCTCGAAGGTGCCCCTCATTGAATAGACAGGCCACCTCATCTCTTAACTGTCTACAGTCTTCGGTTCTATGACCATGGGTGCCATGGTATTTGCATATCTGGTTGGGGTTTCTTTGAGATGGATCGGCCTGTAGGGGTCAGGGCCATCTAATATCTTTGATTCTCCCAATGGCTGACAGAATACCCGATGCGCCGATGTTGAAGTTGTATTCTGATAATCGTGGTGCTTCTGTGGGATCAACATGTTTATTGAAGCCACTTTTTCTCATGAGCCCTCGAGAACTATGTCCTCGATCATTACTTCTGTCATTTTGAACGGGAGTCCTGGGTTGCTGTTCTTACGATCTGCTTGTATGGTTGATATCGATCTTTGTTCAATCGGGGTTCTCTGCCGATGTCCCTTTGAACTCTGCCAATGGGCCTGTTAGGATAGGCGGAACCGGAAGGGGTCCCCAATTGATCATCCTCGACCCTGATCTTCGACTGGTACCGATTATGCACATCGGCCCAGGTCACTACTGGATATTCAATTAAATTCTACTTCAGCTATCGTGATGCTACCGAACTCCATTCGTTCAACCCTTAGGTGAAGGCCTGAACAGCCCAATCATCTGTGATCGGGAGTAGGTCCATGCGTTCCATCTGGAACCGAGATACAAATTCCCTTAATATTTTGTTGTCCTTCTGTCTTACGTTAAAGAGATCCGACTTCCTAGTCGCAACCTTTATTGCTTCGGCGTGTGCCTTCACGAAGGAATCCACTATCATGGCGAATGAATCGATAGAATTAGGTGGCAGATTGTGATATCATATCATTTCCCCTTTCGACAGAGTTTCTCCAAGTTTCTTTAGTAGAACAGATTCGATCTCATCATCTTCTAAGTCATTCTCCTTTATTGCGCATGTATAAGAGGTGACATGTTCATTAGGATCAGTGGTTCCGTTGTACTTCGAGATTTCCAGCATGTGGAATTTATTTGGAATGGGCTTCGGAGCCCACTTGGGGGGAACGACTTCTGCACAAACTTCTTCGAGTCCATACCTTTCAAAATCGGTGGTGCCCCCTGTATTTGGTCAACCCGTGAGTTGTATGTTTCTACCATTTTGTCGTTTGCCATGATTTTCTTTTCTCCTGATTCAATTTTCTTAGTGGGTTCCTCGAGTATTTTCATAATGGCATAGTCATTCCCCGATTCATTGGCGTTCGATCTCTCCGATACAGGTTCGGCCCTGTGAACAACTTCTTGTGGAGGCTCAGATTCGACCCCACTTGGTGCACGATGTTGATTTTGTAGTTGTGCTATAGAGGCTTGTTGAGCCTACAGCATCTCGAATATCAATTAGAGGCTAACTCTACTGTCTCCTCCGCCCTGCGTACCTCAACCACCAGATCGACTTTCCCTGCGTACGTTACCTTCGGGATCAGCGCCCAAATTTGCATTTAGGGCGATGTATGAAATGACGTTGATGCGATTTGCAATTGGTACTCCCTCGAGGTCAGCCGGAGGTACCTCGATCTCTGGGGCGACTATATTGTCATTTTCCCCATGAAATCCGAGTCCGTTGTCACCTTGTGTGGATGTTGTTTGTGAGTTTGACATGTTTTATCCTGAAAACAAAAGCACTTACAAGAACAAGCGTAAAGTAGTATGTGTTATCGGAATCGGTAATAAGCAATCATTATTATCCTTAGCCCCACGGTGAGCACCAAATTGTTTACTCTTAAAATCGGATAACAATTAAACTTATAATCTGATTTTAAGGATACGTGATTTCACTCAATACTAACTGATAAATATGAAGATAAATAACAGAGTTGAATTATAAAGTAAAGCAAACCAATGTTAGAATGGAACTCAGCCCTCGAGTTTGGATACCCTCGAACTGGTTGATGCAAGAACAATTAAAATATAACAAACTGATAAACAAAAGTGTAAGCGAGAAGAGAGAATTATATTGCTTTGATGTTTGTGAATGATGATGTTACCAATGATTAGAATTCCCCGTTATATAGTAGAGGAATCCACTTATGGTATAACTCTAATTACATAAGGAAATCCCATGATTAGCGAGCTTGTCGTTCGTGATTGGATCTGTTCCGAGATTTCCACCATGATCTTCTACCTGTCACGGATATCTCGTCTTTCTGTTATCATGTTATCTTCAATCTTACTCGATGTCTGTCTCATTTGGCTCCGATTGCTACTAGTCTCGATCTTGACCGGTATCTTGATTCTGAATTCGATATCTTGTTCTCGTGATTTAGTCTGTTCCGTTATGAAATCGTCCTTCGATACAACCTCCAGGTCTCGGTCAAATACTAAAATCGGGTGGTCCCGATTTTAACTATATACAATGATGTAAAAATATATTAATATTGATAATGTAAAAGTTCTTACATTATTAGTACTGTTAGTGTAAAATTTTGTATACTATTAGCATATATAACTAAAACTCAATAAAGATTACTAAATGTGCTGGCGGCTGAATCTCCCAAAAACGAATGTATAGTCAGATAAACACGCGCAGCGACTGTAGAAAGATCTGAAAAATTAGAAAACTATATGGCAGACAAAATACATGTTCCTAATTTGACCAATTAAGTCTACCCATGCTTTGAAAAGAAAAAGAAAAGTACTAGCAAATGATACGCCGGCTTTCAGCCATCTCCCCAACTTCAAACCAAATAAAATACCTAAGCTATTTAAAAAGACTCCAAACTTTTCATTATTCGACAAGCCCATCCCCTCATACTCTACTACTAAATTCTTTATACTTGTGTTTCCTCTCCATCATTAATCCCACTGTTTATGATAATTGATTCATTTCCCTTGTACCCTTTAATCATGTTTCTCTACTTGTTAGCAATCATCCCTCTGTGTTTCCTTGTAAAGTTTGCATCAAAAACCTCTGTACTTCACATCCTCAAGAAATGGTTGAGGTTATTAGAAGATAAATGCTATGTGTACCAGTACTACAAGGTCCCTCAATTCAACCACAACATGCAAGAAAACCAACTCTATCGACGAATTAGCACGTACCTGAATTCTTTACCCTGTCTTGAAGATTCTAATTTCACCAACCTTTTTTCCGGAAACAAATCCAATGAAATCAACCTCGTTCTCGACGACACCAATCAGAACATCGTAGACAATTTCCTCGGCGCGAGAGTTTGTTGGCTCAACCAAAAGGATGACAAAACCAGTCTGGATTCATTTGTTCTGAAAATAAGGAAGATGGATAAACGTCGAATCCTCCGTCCTTATCTTCAACACATTCACACGAAATTTGATGAAATCGAGCAGAGGGGAAATGAAGTTAGATTATTCATCAACATAAACAGGCGGTGGATATCAGTGCCCTTTACTCATCCGGCAACATTTGACACAGTCGTAATGGAACAGAATCTCAAGAACAAAGTCAAAGCCGATTTGGACACGTTCGTAAAGTCAAAACAGCATTATACTCGTATAGGTAGAATTTGGAAACGGAATTATTTACTGTACGGACCTTCTGGTACAGGAAAATCAACATTCATTGCTGCAATGGTAAATTTCCTAAGCTACGACGTGTACGAGATTCATTTATCAAAAGTATCTAACAATTCGGATCTGAAGTTACTTCTGTTACAGACAACGAGCAAGTCGTTGATTGTCATCGAAGATGTCGACATTTACCTATCATGTGACAAATCAGCGGCTCTGAGTTGGTCCGCAGTTCTCAATTTCATGGACGGAATATTTTCATGTTGTGGGGACGAGCGAGTTATGATATTCACGATGAACAACAAAGATCAGATTGATCAGACGGTTCTAAGGCCTGGAAGAATTGATTTTCACATACATTTTCCTTTATGTGATTTCAATGCTTTTAAAAGTCTAGCTACTAGTCATTTGGGTTTGAAAGATCACAAGCTTTTCCCACAAGTGGAGGAGGTTTTCCAAACCGGGTCGGTTTTGAGTCCGGCTGAGATCAGTGAAATCATGATTTCGAACCGAAGTTCGCCGAGTCGGGCATTGAAGCTGGTGATTTCAGCTCATCAGAGTAATAGTAAGCTAGTCCCGTCCAGAACATCTGATAAAATTAAAACAATAGAAAGGAATATTGAGGCCGACGTGACAACTAAGCCTCCACTATGGTTGAGCAAATCTAGATCGGTTCGACCCGTGGAGGAATCGGGAATGCTTCCACAAGGATTAAGCAAATCCCAATCGGTTCGACCCGTGAATGAATTGGGTGATTCGAGTACATTTGGCAAGGAAAGCGTGAACGAGCTTAGAAAGTTTTATGGACTTATAAGGACTAGGAGTAGTAGGAAAAAGTTTCTTGATTTGGGTACCACAGAAAAAGAAAATCCTCGGCATAGTAGTTAGAAAGAACATGTGTGTGTTTGTTCAAATAGGAATGACATGAAATAATCCTTAGTTTCTTTAGTGTTTCAATAGTGAAAGTAAATTTAATTAGAGTGAGACGTTCATATGAGAAGATGTATATAGGATTCATAATTATCCTATTATTTGGTTAAGTTTAAAATGTCTATTTACCTTGAAAACGGTAATTACAATTATATTTGATTATATGATTCTAAAAATACGTGATCTATTTTAATACATGTTGTTTAGGCAATAGATTTTAGGTGAGAAGTGAGAAAATAAAATAAGAGCGAAAAGTAATGAGGTTATGCAAACCGAACAATGGAGGGACGGGGCCTCGAGCTTGGTCGAAATGGGCCTCGAGGTCGGACTCGAGAGACTGGCAGAGGTCTACCAGAGGGAATACGACAATATTAAGGGCCTCGAAGATGGCCTATTTGTGATTAATAACGAGAAATAAATCAAGAACAACTAATGAACACAATAAATGATAGGCAATAAATCAGTGAAACAATTGTAGAGAATGTTTGAGTTGAGGAGCAGAGAATGTTCTTGCTCTTGTATTGAATATCATGTGTTACAAAGTGACAAGGGTCCCCTTTATATATGAGGGGGAATTCCAACATAGTACATGTGTAATTAATACAAAGAGAGATGGTTGGTACAACCATTTAATGCCACGGTACGGGCTTGTACTTCAGCTTTAACCACGTGCCTTTTAGGAATTTCCCGCCTTTCCACGTTGGTCTTCGATTTGCACTGCCCCGAGGTCGAGGACCTTCGATATGCCCCCCTAGATGCCAAAACTCGAACCTTCGAGCCTTCTGAGCGCCGTAATGATCATAAAATCGGGCTCTCTGATTTTAGCCGTATACAGATAGTCCCTGCATTTCTTAGAATGAAGTGATAAGAAACGGTCTTGACTTCTTGACTCTTCGACATCCCTATTATGACGCCAGTCTCTTCAGAGCATTAAATGATGTGACATAAAAATCTGCGCAGAGGTCGCCGTCAACACAATTCTCGAGAAGCCCACGAACCGTTATTGGTTCGACCTTTCCGCTTCAATGCATGACCAAAGGGCCTCTATAAATACTTCAATCACTTGCCCTTTCATAATTTTACATCCTCTTCAAACTTTCAAACTTTTACTAAGTGTTTCCCACTCTCATATTCTATTTGCGCTTGCTTCTTCGTCTTCTCTCTTCAAAACTCAGTTATAGCCATGGCAAAAACTTTCAAAACGGTACCTCAAAATGAGGGAGCCGCTTCTTCATCAGCTCGTCTAAGGGAAAGTCAAGAACTCCTCCTACCATCGAGCAATGCATCCCTGGACCTTTCAACACCATCTCCGATTTCACGATTGAAAACCCCCCTTATACACCGGGCCGATGCGAGCCCATGTCTCGATATATAAGTGTAGTCTCTGATACAGAGAGGGTAAAACTTGACTGTCGTTGAGGGGAGGTAGCCCGAGTAGAAATCCCTACAGCTGACGAAAGCATAGTCACGCATAAGGTCGGCTTTCTCAGCGTATATACATACCCTTTTACCTTAGGCCCCGTAGATTCTTCCTCTCCACCGATTGACCCAGTGATTCTCGATTTTTGTCATCAATACCGAGTGACGCTCGGTCAGATCTATCCTTCTTTTTGGAGGATTGTATATATGATTTTACACATTACCAACATGGTCGAGGGAATGACTTTCATCCTCAACCATTTGATCAGATTATACAACCCTCGTCTCTTCCGAGGGGTCCTGATTAAACTGCATTGTCGATCTGCCAAGGTGTTCCTTGCCTACATCGACGAGGATAAAGATCGGGGATGGATGAGCCGATTTGTTAGAATCAGAACTTCGGACATCATCCCTGCTGATAGAATACGGTTCCCGGAGGGATGGAATATGAAACGTAAGTACCCCTGAATTGAGCAAGTTTTGCCATCTCTTTTTCTCTTTGACTGATTTTCTTCTAATTGTGTAGCCACCGTTTGGTTTCCCAGCGCGGTCCAGAACCTTCCGGGGTGGGCCAAACTTTTAGACTCCTCTTTCCTGTACAACAAACATGTTTGCCGCGATCTGGTTAAGACACGGTGGCAGGCCAAGAACCACGGTATGCTCTCATTGTTATTGTTTTCTCATTCTTTGTAAGAACTTCCAAGGGTGGTGTATTTTGATATAACATGCTTGCACAGGCCTTGGTGAAGGTGTGTTGATGAGACCACCCCTACCTGGTGAAGAAGAGGCTCTGAAGACCACCAAGGACAAGAAAAGGAAGAAGGAGACCTCGGCGGGGTCTCCAAAATCCAAAAGGGCAAAGGCTCGGAAGCCCAAGACCGATGCCACGGTCTTATCCTCAACGGCCGCTGAGAGCCTACGAGCCGAGGAAGATAGCAATGATACCTGCTCTTTGGTACAAAGGGCAAAACGAAGCGTTGATGCTTCGAGAGTTGTTGGGTGGTCGTCTACTGAGTTGGAGGCGGCCGATGCGGGCCCGCCCTGTGTTGAGAAGACCCTCAAGGAGGGTTCGGGTGCAGTAGACACTCGTCGGACATGGCACAGTCCACGTTGATGAGATCGAAGGGCTTGCTACTGGAGTTTTTTGGGGTCCGGAAGAAGACTCGATGGAGGTTGATGTCGCCGGTGGATTTCACTCGGGTCCGTTGTTTTCTCCTGGGGAGATACGAGATGCCCAAGTCAGGAATGTTCCCAGTTTGGAGACCTCTCGTAGAGAGGATGATGCATTTGGAGACTATTTTGAAGGTGTAGAGGAGGAGACTGATGTTAATGCCCCCGTTGCCCTCGAGGAGGCTGACAGGCTCCAAAAGCAGGTGACATTTTCGAAATAATATGCTGCTCTTCGGTTTTCTATTCTTGCCTTTTGATTTTCTTCCTCTGTGTTGCAAGTCAAGAAGCTGTATGACCAAGCATGACCAAGCCTTCTCCAAGATGGAAGATGAGTTGACTCATCGTGGAGAGGAGCTTGAGAAGCTTATGTCGGAGTCGGTCGAGGTGGAGCTCTATGTGCCCGAAAAGATGAGGAATTGATCAACCTCCGGGCAGGATCAGAGAGAGCGCTCCGAGAGAGGGCTGACTTCATCGAGCAGGTATTTTGGTACCCACAATTTTATTTTTAATTGCAATGCTTGGTGTTGATCGGCTTATTTTCTGTGCTTTTCATATTAGGCAGAAGGATGCCTGGTGGAGCGGCTCCGAGAGGATGTTGCAGCCAATGACGCCAAAATCCTTGAGCTGGCTCGGCTGAATGATGTCGTGGCTTCGGAAAGGGACACGCTTCGAGGAAATCTATCCTCGATCCAAGGTCTTCTTTGAGGTGCTCAGGAGGAAGCTGCTGCACTATCTGCGTCCAAGTCTGAGGCCGACGAGTTCGTCTCTTTATACAAAAGGGATGTTGCTGCCACGAATGACCGGGCCAGGGAGGTATCTGAGAAGGCCGAGCTAAAACTGGCTCGGGCAGTTGCTCATGCTCGCATACAAACCAGGAGACAAGCCTTTGAGGAAGTGAGAACTAAGGGTGTCGATCTCTCTACCAAGATCGAAGAAGCCAGGGCCTTGGAGGAAGAATCGGCAATGCCGACTACGTCAGATGAGGTCTTTGAAGGTGGCTCGGACAGCAGTGAAGGCGAAGAGTAGATTCACCTACCGTTTTTCTTTTTTCCTTTCTTTTTCTTTTTTTTTTGTATATGGGACCTTCGGGGGGGATTTTTGTAGAAATACCCTTGTAAATGTATTTTTGAAATAAAATATCTCTTTGTTACATATCTCCCAAACTTTTCCCTGCAATCTTTATGCAAAAGTCATCTTTCAAGCTTCGATTTTAGCCCTCCGAAACCCGTACTTGTAATAGTGGATCCCCTCGAGATCGGACACCTTCTTGAGGCTAGGTCGGCATGGGAGTTTCGATCCCTCGAACGTTGTGTGATAGCGTCATTATGTGATTTTATCGCAAAGTTACCAAGGTGGCCCCGCCGGTACACTTCCCCAAAAGCAATGACAGCTTTGTCAGAATTAATTGGCTTTCAAAGTAGTTGAATAGCCACTTGTTCTATATATATACTTGCTTCCTCTTCATTTTAAGTCTTGCAACTTTGCAAACCTAGATTTCTTTTCAACGTTCTCTTCCTTCTCTCATCTTGCGAAACTGTTTTCATTCTTTCCTCTTTACCTCTACTAGAGTAGTTATGGTTGTCGTGTCCGAGTCCATTCACCAAGAATAAGGAAACCTTTCTGGCCTGGCTGGTGATACACCACCGGCGTATGGCGAGTTAACCTCGAGCTGCTTTGCTTTGATAAAAGACTTTGCACTAGAGAAACCCTTTGATGCCCCAGGTCATCGAGAGCATGCGCCGAGGTTTATCCAATCAATAAAAGACAAACATCTCGAGATCGTGAGGAGAGATTGCAGATGGGGAAAAAATGTGATGCTGCAGATACCTTCTCGAGAAGAGAACATTATGACCTATGTAGAGGGATTCCTGAGCGTGTATACGTACCCCTTCACATTGGGCCCCCTCGACCGCCTGGTGCTCGAATTCTGCAAAAGGTACCGAGTCACGCTGGCTCAGTTTCATCCATCCTTTTGGCGGATAGTGTTGATGATGAGGTACTTTACCGAAAGGGCTTAGCTCGAGTTTACCCTTAGCCACCTTATTAGATTGTATCATCCTCAGCATTTTCGAGGACTGATTGCATTATGACGTCGGTCCACAAAGCCTTTCATTGCCAGCGATAACAAGGACCGGAATGGAGGATGGATGAGTCGATTTGTCTGAGTGAGGACCGTCGCATCATTCCTGCGGAGTTCCTGCAATTTCCCTAAAAATAGAACTTCAAACGTAAGTACCATGTCGTACCTTAGTGTCTTTTACTCTTATTGATTTATAAGAGTGTTTCTCTCTCTCTTTCACAGCGGTCCCTTGGATGCCGAAGGAGGTCCCTGATCTTGCGGACTGGACTCGGAGGGAGACCCTCGAAGAGATACATGCTAGGGGCTTTGACCTCTCGGAAGAGATAAAGCAGGCCAAGGCGGGTGAGATCGACGCCAAGTTTTTCCTTTCCTCTTGAGCCAATGCTGATATTTAAAGGCTCTGAGGGAGCTGGTCCATAAAGCATACTAGGTTTTCCTTCTTTGTTCTTTGTAAAGACTCCTGTGGGAGCATTGTAAATGCATATTTGTAATACACATATATATAAATGCATATTTGTAATACACATATATACATAAATTCATATTTGTAATACACACACACACACACACACACACACACATATATATATATATATATATATATATGAAAGATTCTTTGGTTTTTCTTATTCTTGTCGATAATTAGCCCGATGAATTGGACTTCAAGATGAAACCTTTGGGGTTATAAATTGGCCCTGCGGCTTTTTAGGCTGGCCTGTGGGCTCTTACGCATTTGGCCCTTAAGCACTTTAGTTAACCGTTTCGGGCTCAGTCTCTGAGTCGGGTTTTAACTCGAGCTCATCGACCCTTAGGTTTTTTGAATCGTCCCTGAGGCATTTTGGGTTGGTACGACCTGTAGCTGGAGACTTTGTCTCTTACGCGTTAGGTCGGTACGACCTTTGGTGTGGCTGGCGACTCGGGCTCTTATGCATTTGGCCCTTAGGCGCTTTAGTTAATCATTTCGGGCTCAGTCTCCGAGTCGGGTTTCGACTCGAGCTCATCGACCCTCAGGTTTTTTTAATTGGCCTTGAGGCATTTTGTGTCGGTACGACCTGTAGCTGGCGACTTGGGCTCTTACGTGTTAGGTCTATACGACCTTCAGTGTGGCTAGCGACTCGAGCTCTTACGTATTTGGCCTTTAGGTTTTTTGAATCGGCCTTGAGGCGTTTTGGGTCGTTACGACCTGTAGCTGGCGACTTGGGATCTTACGCGTTAGGTCGGTACGACCTTCGGTGTGGCTGGCGACTTGGGCTCTTACGCAGTGGGTCGGTACGACCTTTAATGTGGCTGGCGACTCGGGCTCTTACGCTTTGGGTCGATATGACCTTTAACCCGTTCTTTTCGAAGTTTTTTCGAAGTAATTGGAGGCCTGTGATGTTATGGTAATAGTCGGACGTTCCGATTTGCGTTAGTTTGGCCGGAGCCTTATGACGGTGGTCATCGTATTTGGCCGTAGCCTTTTAGTCCCCGAGTGAGATAGTCTTGGTGTCTATATTGAGGGTATGCCTTTTTAGGGGTCTTACAAGTTCGAATATATAGCCTTGACTTTGATATCGGGATTATGCCTTTTTAAGGTCTTACAAATTTGTACATGCCTTGCTTGAGGTCTTACAGTTTTGATGTTGCCTCGTGGAGGGATTACATTGGTTCCTTATGGGGGCTTATGAGCTCGAAGTTGCCGGGCCTGAGGTCTTATAGCTTCGAGTTTTTGGTAACTCGATGGGGTGACTGTCGAGGACAGTCCCCGAGTCGGGGTTATGCCTTTTTTTTAAGGTCTTAAAATTTTAATGTTGCCTCGTTGAGGGATTAGATTGTTGATATTGCCTCATGGAGGGCTTATACTGTTGATATTGCCTCATGGAGGGATTACGTTGTTGACATTGCCTCATGGAGGGCATACAAACTTGAGGTTGCCGGCCCTGAGGTCTTATGGCTTCGAGTTTTTGGTGACTCGATGGGGTGACTGCCGAGGACAACCCCCGAGCGTTTCAAAAATTTTTGGCCCTGGGGCCATTTCTTGTGAAAATAGCAAACTTCTCTAACGCGCGAAGTGTTTTGATGATAAAAGACTCTTCTCCGATTACTTGGTACAAGTACATATTTTTCACCATCGAGGGTTCGATTATTCTATGTGGACATGGTTCATTCGACCGTTTGGTCCTATACATTGTTCTCCTGTCGAGACCCTCTTTGGCATGTTTCAGTGATCTCCCGGGGGGATGCCCCTTAGTATTTGAGGTTGATTGAAGAGAAGCATTGAATACTTGGTGAGTTCTCCTTAGGTATCATATGGGTGTTGCCTCGTTAAAAACCTCATCGGTAAAACTCATTTGGGATAAAATCTTACGTGAGGGAAAAAGAGCGCACATGCTTTAAAAGCTAAGGCCTTCAAGCTAAAGGGTGTTCTGATTCTTTTCAATCAAACACCTGCACATAGGTTAGTGTAAAACGTGAAGGAAAGAGGGAGAGGATTGTACCTTAACTGTGGCGGCGTTCAAGCCTCGATATGCTTCAGTTACTCATTCTGAGGACGCGGCACGGTCCTTTAATCGTTCATCGAGGATGCAGTTTGTGATTGCTACTTGGCTACTTGCTTATTTTTTGGCTCCTCGATATAGAAGGTGCCGGCGTCGATGCCACATCGTGTACTACGAACAATTATTTAGCTACATGTTGTTCCCCGTATACTGTTTTTATTCCATCATTCGAAGGGAACGTCATCATTTGATGAAGGGTTGACGGCATCGCCCTCATACTGTGAATCCATGGCCTTCCGAGCAATGCGTTGTATCTTATGTCACCTTCGATGACATGAAACTTGGTGTTTTGAATTGTACCGGCCACGCTGACTGGGAGGATGATTTCCCCTTTCGTTGTTTCGCTCGCCATGTTGAATCCGTTGAGGACACGGGAGGCGGGCACGACCTGATTGAGAAACCCGAGTTGCTCTACCACCCTCAACCTAATTATATTGGCCGAGCTACCTGGATCCACAAGCACACGTTTAACTTGAAATTTATTCAAAGGAAAAGAAATTACCAGTGCGTCATTATAAGGTTGAGACAAGGTCTCGATGTCCTCTTCAGTGAATGAAAGAGCATCTTCAGGTATGTAGCTCCTAGTTCATTTTTCTCTGGGGATGGATACTTTTGTTTGCTTGAAAACGGGTCCCTGAGGGATGTCGACTCCTCCAATAATCATGTGGATGACGTGACGTGGTTCTTCTGTTTCATTCTTCGTATTCGCTTCCCTTTCCTGAAATTGGTTTTTAGCTCGGTGGATGAGGAACTTTCGAAGGTTCACTTTGCCAATTAGTCGGGCTACCTCTTCTCGAAGCTGTCTGCAATCCTCGGTCCTATGACCGTGCGTACCGTGATATTCACATATTAGGTTAGGGTTCCTTTGCGAAGGATCTAATAGTACGGGCCTTGGCCATCTGGTATCCTTGATTTTACCTATGGCCGATACGAGTTCTGAAACATCAATGTTAAAGTTATACTCAGATAGCCGGGGTCCCCGAGGATTCTGTCCCCGATCCATCCTTTGGTCACTTCGGGGCATGTTACGCCTCAGGATATTTCTCCGGTTTTATATACGGTTGATACCTTTCTTCGCTTGGCCTCGGCTCTCTTTCTGGGAGCCTCGATTCCTTTGCTAAGAGCCTGCTGGGATACATCAAGCCCGAGGGGGCTTCCAATTGGTCATCCTCGACTCTGATCTTTGACCGATACATGTTGTCCACATCCGCCCAAACTACGGCGAGATACTCGATTAAGTTTTGCTTCAACTACTTTGAAGCTATCGAGTTTCGTTCATTCAAGACCTGAGAGAAAGCTTGCACTGCCCAGTCGTCAGAGACCGGTGGTAATTCCATTCGTTCTAGTTGGAAGCGGGATACGAACTCCCTCAACCTCTCATTCTCTCTTTGTTTGATTTTGAAGACATCAGATTTCCTTGTAGCGACCTTGATGGCACCAGCATGTGCCTTCACAAAGTAGTCCGCCATCATGGTTAATGAATCCATCGAGTTTGGGGGGAGGTTATGATACCACATCATGGACCCTTTGGATAGTGTTACTCCAAAATTTTTCAATAGGACGGATTCAATCTCGTCATCTCTTAAGTCGTTCCCTTTCACAGCACAAGTGTAGGCAGTAAGGTGCTCATTGGGGTCCGAGGTCCCGTTGTACTTCGGGAGATCGGGCATTCTGAATTTTTTCGGGATAGGCTTCGGGGCTGCACTTGACGGGAATGGCTTTTGCACAAAATTTTTTGAATCTACACCCTTCAGAATCGGGGGTGAGCCCAGGATCTGATCGACCCTCGAGTTATAGGTCTCCACTTCCTTGTCGTTAGCTTCTATCTTCTTTTCACCCGATTCAATCCTCTTTGCGAGGTCTTCGAGCATCTTCATAATGGCAGAGTCGGCTGCTGACCCATTATTGCTCGACCTTTCTGGTGCATGTTCGACTCGAGGAGTCGTTTCTGGTAGTGTTGTGCTTGGGGTTCTCTGATGGCTTTGCAGCTGAGCAATAGCCACTTGTTGTGCTTGCAACATCTCAATAATAACATGAAAGCTAACTTCCCTTTTCCTTTGAGCAGAGGCTCCCTATGCTTCACGCTGATCTCCTTCACGCATGCTTCCGTCTGTATGAGAGCTCACATCGACATGTTGAGCGTTACGTGAGCCTTCATCAATGGGGATTTTCACGGGTGCCCCTTAAGGGTTCTGCGGTGATAATTAACACCTGAAGCAGCTGTGCCATTCTCTCCGTGATCCTCAGGACCGTTGTTTTCATGTGCGTTTACTGAATTAGACATTTTCTGACCTGAAATTGAAGATTCTTGGACAAGAAAAAGTGTAAAGAATAACTTGTGTTTTTAGAAAACCAGCACTAAAACATTCACTATTATTTTTAACCCCATGGTGGGCGCCAAACTGTTTACCTTGAAAATGGTAATTACAATTATATTTGATTATGTGGTTCTAAAAATACGTGATCTATTTTAATACCAGTTGTTTAGGTTGTAGATTTTAGGTGAGAAGTGAGAAAACGAAATAAGAGCGAAAAGTAATGAGATTATGCAAATCGAACAATGGAGGGACGGGGCCTCGAGCTTGGTCGAAATGGGCCTCGAGGTCGGACTCGAGAGACTGGCAGAGGTCTACCGGAGGGAATACGACAATATTAAGGGCCTAGAAGATGGACTATTTGTGATTAATAACGAGAAATAAATGAAGAACAACTAATGAACACAATAAATGAAAGGCAATAAATCAGTACAATTGTAGAGAATGTTCTTGTTCTTGTATTGAATATCATGTGTTACAAAGTGACAAGGGTCCCCTTTATATATGAGGGGGAATACCAACATAGTACATGTGTAATTGATACAAAGAGAGATGGCCGGTACAGCCATTTAGTGCCACGGTACATGCTTGAACTATTTTGCGTACTTGGTCAGCTTTAACCACGTGCCTTTTGGAAATTTACCGCCTTTTCACGTTGGTCTTCGATTTGCACTGCCCCGAGGTCGAGGACCTTCGATATGCCCCCTCGATGCCAAAACTCGAACCTTCGAGCCTTCTGAGCGCCGTAATAATTGTAAAATCGAGCTCTCCGATTTTAGCCGTATACAATGCCTTTATCTGATGATGTTTTCTTCTTTTTGCTAAGCGAATGAACTTAGTCACCTTTATGAAGCAATAAATTAATACTTCAATAATAATGTTAATTCAGTTATTTTACATCACTTCTAACTATTGCTAGCTCTAATATGCATAACAAGTAAAAGTCTAGCCCTCCCGATCCAATAAATTAGACTTTCGGAGCACTTTATTTAGTAATGTGAAACCGAAAAGGTACACGTCAAGAATATAATTTAGCATTGACAAATTAAACTAGCTAAGTTGTTAGCATCTTTAACTATTACTCTGAATACGTAAGTCAAATTTGAGAATGGAATCATCGGATCAACGATAAAGTTATTTTCATGTGTCCTATATAGGTCACATGTTCAAGTCGTGGAAACAGTCATTAATACTCGCATTAAGGTAAGTTGTTTACATTACATCTCTTGGGGTGTGATCCTTCCTCGAACCCTACGTGAATCAGGAATACTTTAGGTAACAGGCTACCCTAAGTCAAATTTGACTCACTACATTTACTTATTTAGATAGAGATGGAGCAGTCAAAGCCATTAGCCGCAAAGAACTTCAAATCAGTCATTTTTTTTAATTTATTTTCTTCTTCTTTGATGGAATTATATTGCTTCTTTGATGACTCGAAGAGTACTGGCCATCTGAGCAATTTCTTTTGTCAAAAATCAGTATCTTGGGATAGTTAATTATATTATTCATATGTTCAAAGCTTAGACATTTTCTTCCTATAAGTAGCTCCTTTGAAGTCTGATCATTTCATGCCCTTAAAGAGGATGATTGACTGTGCTGTAGGCCGAGTCAATACATGAATCAATGTAGCATCACGATTGACTACATTGTTATCCAATCAATACAAAGTTTTTGACGTTTCACCATGGCAACACTCCTAAACTCAAAGGGATATGGACATCTTCATTTGTCAAAGTTTTAACTTAATAGAATAGATTTACATAAGAGTATCTTTGTTAGGTGATTTCCACTTACTTTTTAACAAATGAAACTAAATGCACATGGGCAGATATCTTTTGGATGATGTAAAAGACATCGACAGATTATGGAAATGGAAGCATCATTTGTTAGATCTTCCATTAAATAATCTTTGATTTGTTAGGTTTGAAAGAACATTTTAGGATGTTTTTCGTTAACTTGAGGATGTATTTAAGTTTTTGGTTAAACTTAAACGAAAGTTTTGGCTGAATATTAAAACTCTTTTTCAATGGACATTGTTGTTTTTTCAACTAGTATAATCTCTCCCAAAATCTTGTAGACCTCTTTGTCATTGCATGTGTCGCTAATAAAGACAATGAAGATGTATATTAGAAATGGTAGTGGACACATCAATGGAACGCATTAAACTCTCAAAACTTGATAATCTACCATATCAATCTCAGCAAAATTAATATAATGGAGGGTTCGATATCTAATTCTCTGTACAAATTAGGAAATTGGTGCATGAGTAAACTTCACTCTTGAGAAACTGTTGGTAATCCTTGTTTGAACCAGTTATACAGCCCTCCCTCCAAATGAAATACGTTAGTATAACCATTGAGAATTAGCAAATATGCAGCAATAAGTGACCTGCAGAAGGTGATCAACAAAATTTAGTAAGTCTATATTTCCTTTAGAAGATTAAATGAATCAGTTTCAAAATCCTCTTGGTAATTAAAGATACATGAAATAACTTATGCTATAGAGTTTCAAAAACTTGTGCCATATTATAATTTACTTATATATGAGCCTTTGAACTAATTGCAGAAAAGGTTTCTCTTCTATATGTCAATTAGTTTCTTCTTGGTACGCAAGTAAAATAGGAAAAGAAAGAAGCAGAAGAATTGAAGAAGAACCTTGACTGTTGGCCCTCGGGAAGATTTTGGGTAGGCTTCATTGTACCCCCAGATGAGCAAGCCACTATTATCTTTGCATCCTTGTTTATTTTAGATTCAACCACTGCTTGACAATATCAACAATGTTAGTTATCAACTGAATCAATCAGAAAATATTAAGGGATTAAGTAGTAGTAGTAGTAGTACTTTGTATGAATTCGGGGTTTTCTTCAGTTCCAGAAAATATGCCAAAAAAGGCAAAAGCAACCCGTCTAGCAATGTCCCATGCTGTCCATTCCTTTATTAGCCTGTATATCTGGACATTAATTGCTCCTTCTGGATGAGCCTGCAGCCAATTAACTCTTTGCTTAAATTGAATTACTCTTCATTCAAACACTATATAATTATATAGTCATGGGACTGACTGACCTCTTTGAACTCGGCCTCTGGTCGTACATCAAGAATCACAAAATTGTTCTCTTTCTGAAGTCTCAGCGCTTCCTTTGCCTCTACACTTCTTACCTGAAATTACTAAGCCTTGTTAAAGAAACTACTACTACCACACTTCAATCCCAAACAAGTAAATTATCAATGCATTGGCAGCGGCGGACCCACATGGTGGCAAGCGGGATGTCGTTAAGAAAATAATACTGTGTATATGTATAAATTGCGATTAAAGCTACGTAAATTTTGTATAAATATTTTATCTGAACTCACTTGACAACTACTATTTTATGACTAAAGTTATGTACTTCTAAGATAGAACCCGCTAGCACAAAATCCTGGGTCCGCTACTGTGCGTTGGTATGATGATGAGCCATATTTGAAGCTAACAGGTTTGAGATTCGAAGTAATGATTCATACAGCCAACACCATCATGTTTCGGGCTTAAGTCATTAAGCGTAGTTGTTGAGGATGTTAGATCCTCTAAAATATAGGTAGCCCAATTGTAGGGAAACTGGTAAATGATAGATTTTCCAAAAAAAAATAAAAAAGGATATTCGATTATTAGTTGTATTCTTCGAGCAATGAAGTAAATGAAAGCTTATTGGCGCATGGTGAAATTAAGGAACTGAGTTACTGGAATCAGAAAATTTGAGTTATCTTTCTTAAGTTGTAATCAAAAGCTCCTCCATAGTGCTAACAATTTAGCGGTAAGGTACATTGTTTTACGTTACGTTGTTATTCTATGTTTCTTATTTTGAGCAGAGGAGCTCTGCCTCTTTTTAGGGAAGCGTTTCTGCATAGGACTGGGATAAAGATCACATCGATCAATTCTTGATAAACATCGATTATATGTGCCAATGAGAAAACAAGCGCATATATGGTTGTGTTGTGTTAATATAATGTTGGTTTCTCAATGCATTATCATAACTTGTGTGAGAGAGAGATTGGCTTACCCTTTTCTCAAGCAAATATGCCCGTTTAGTTGACCACTCTTCTTCAGCTATTTCATCCAATAACAAAGTAGTTAGAGATTAACTTGGAGAAGAATTATGATACACTTTATTGCCTTAAACAGAGAAAGGTTGGGTACCTGGTGATTTTGCAGGTTTGGTTGCTGCGTTTCTGATTCTGAGGGTTGAGGGGTAGTAGCTCAGTGAGAATCTTCTGCTTACTGTTGTACCGAAGCCATATGCCACAGATTCTTTGGCACTTGAATAACAACTAGTAGTAGAATGAAATCGGTGCTGTAGAGATGAGCCTGCGCTAATTGAAGTTACAGCAGCCATATATCTCACTACCAAATTTGGAACTTCTAATTAAGATTGAATAATGAAAACTTCATGTGTCTGCTTTCTCTTTTGTCTTGAAATGGAAATATCTGGAAATGTGGATATTTTAGGCAATCTGAGTTTGTGGTGCTAGTGGTGCTATTTGGATTTGATTGTGCCCATGGCATCTTTCTTTTCTCCCTTCGAGCAAGGATTAATATAAGCCACTCGATAGATGGAAAATGACCTCCTTTTTCTCTTTTTTTACCACTCAACCTCAGGAATTACGCGTATGTTGGAGATAGAACTGAATTATTGGTTGCTGTCATCTTTGCCTAATAATTTATAGGCCTATAGAAAATAATCATAATGAGAACTGAGTTGTAGGCTCATTGACCCATCGTGAAAATCTTTTTTCTAATTACCTCGTCAACTTTGAAATATAGATGCTTTTTGATCTATACATGTTTTTTCTTCTCGCAATTCGACTAATTATTTAGTCTTTTAGATTACTAATTTCACCCTCACCCCTTCTCCGCCCCGCTTATGTAATTCTTTTTCTACTTATTTTAACCCAGTTGCCTGAAGCAATCTTTTAATTCCTAATCAAGTTAAGGCTTCCTTTTGCTAACTTTTTAAAGGAAAGCGATAAACAAGTAGTTTCTAATTGATGGCCATAAGTTGGGTCCTTAATTGGGAAATATAAGGTCTTTCATTCAGCAGAACCCTATACCAATCAATTAAGTTCGAAATTCAAGACTTTTTAAGTTTTGCTCTATCCTCTTCATTGACTATTGTAATATTTAACAATTGCAGCATAAAAGAAATTATGATAATGTTAAGGAACAATAACCATTGAAGCATAAGAGAAATTAAAATAATGTTTAAGCAAACATTAGAAGTACATAAAAGAGAAACTTTAAATTGCTATTGTAATGACTTTTTCATGTGGAAATTGTAATTTAACATTCGTAAATAATATTTTTAGTTGTATTCACAAATTCTGCTTAAGCTAAGCAAAGTACAGAAATAGATTAAATGTGGTCAAAGAAGTAGTCATCAACCAAGTCACTACCCCTCCTAAACCACCGGACATAAATCCTCAATTTACACTTATGGAGACTGAATCACCCTCCTTCAAGGAGAAATTATTGGCCAACGAACATGAAAAAAATATTTCTATAGTTTCACCTCCACCACATCAAATACCTATGGAAATTAATTCTACGACAACAGGAGCCACAATATCGTCATAACTACTCTGTGCCCATTACTATGGAGGATAAACAAAGAATATACTTCCCATGGAGACACTCCCTCATAATTAAATTGCAGGGGAAGAGAATTTTGCATGATTTATTAAAGAAAAATTTAATGGATCTTTGGAAACCAACTGAATCTTTTCCATTAATCGACCTAGGGGAAAACTACTACATTGTACGTTTTAACAAGGAGAAAAACATGATAAACACCATTCAAAAGGGTCTGTGGTTCATCTATGGACATTTTCGATCCGTTCAACGCTGGGTTCCTAACTTCGTAGCATCTCAAGCGACACAATCATTCACAACAATATGGATTCGGCTTCCACAACTCCCTATAGAATTTTATGATGGGAAAATTCTACAAAAAGTTGGTAGTACAATAGGAAGACTATTAAAAATAGATGTTTGTATATCAGCAGCACTTCGTGGTCGATATGCTCGTCTATGTGTAGAACTTCCATTAAATAAACCATTGATACCTTTCATCTTCATTGGATCACACAAGCAACATATACACTATGAAGATGAGAACCTACTGTGCAAAAATTGCGGACACTTAGATCACTCAATAAAACAGTGCATCCGTGCAAGAATTAATGAGACTATAGGAGAAAATAATTCTGGGACCCCAAACACAAATCGATCGCAAGAAGATCAAGAAGAAGTTTGGAAGACTGTCTCATTCAACAAGGGGAGAAAGAAAGACTCCACAAAAATATTTCCAAATGACATGGATAACTCACAGCTATCAGGTATTAACGTCAATATTTTTTAGGCGAAATCAGTAAGTTTCTAACTACTCAAAAATTTGCGTACAAACACAAACAAAGTTCAAAAGGTTCAGTACCTCTCCATAATCTAGATCATAATGATCTCAACATTAAAACAAAAAATCACTTTATACCTCTTGAAGAAGCAGACATTGTTTTGGACAAAATCCCTAACTGCCCTAATATTTTAATGACTAATAATAAAAAATCTGCTAAAGAAATCTCTATGACCCCACTACCCATTCATAACTTAGACACTATTACCCCACCCCACCACACGACCCCACCACCCATAACCACCTATCTCCTCACATGCAGAACAATAATACTCCCCTAACTAACAGGGACCCCCCCCCCCCTAACAAAGTTCCCATTAAACAAACACGCTTCAATCAAAACACGGCTAAGCAAATTATTTTTATTAATAACAATCTGCATGCGCCGCTGACAAGGAACAATTGGCATGTTGTAAAACAACCAATGAACAAATGTCCAATTCAATTCCCCACGTAATAAGAACCCAATCCCCTCCACTGCCAAACTTTAGTACAAATACGCTATACCCAGTTTAATTACATGCAAAACCAAACTCCAATCATTGAAAACCTAGATATCAATTCCCTTGCTCCAAAAAGTGACCAATTATCAGATATAAAGTTATCCACGACTAGAAAGAATGCCCAGAATTCCAATATCTGTGAGAAGGCATTATTGTCTAATACAACTAAAAAGAGTCAATCAAACACAAAATATGGAAAACAATCATTTCCCACCACCACATGTGAGCATGTGATTTTTACTCGTCGTATCGTCCTATAAAAATCCCAATAAATCAATTAATTTTATAAAATATTGACTGACTTTCCAGTAATTAATTGTGAATTATTCGCGTTGCTGGCATATCCATAATTCATCTGTCAAAATNCCCCTAACTAACAGGGGCCCCCCCCCCCCTAACAAAGTTCCCATTAAACAAACACGCTTCAATCAAAACACGGCTAAGCAAATTATTTTTATTAATAACAATCTGCATGCGCCGCTGACAAGGAACAATTGGCATGTTGTAAAACAACCAATGAACAAATGTCCAATTCAATTCCCCACGTAATAAGAACCCAATCCCCTCCACTGCCAAACTTTAGTACAAATACGCTATACCCAGTTTAATTACATGCAAAACCAAACTCCAATCATTGAAAACCTAGATATCAATTCCCTTGCTCCAAAAAGTGACCAATTATCAGATATAAAGTTATCCACGACTAGAAAGAATGCCCAGAATTCCAATATCTGTGAGAAGGCATTATTGTCTAATACAACTAAAAAGAGTCAATCAAACACAAAATATGGAAAACAATCATTTCCCACCACCACATGTGAGCATGTGATTTTTACTCGTCGTATCGTCCTATAAAAATCCCAATAAATCAATTAATT
>ML392512.1:0-12767 GCA_005239525.1 Nicotiana knightiana | reverse complement strand
TATACACTTTATAAGCTTGGCTATGTGATGAATATCCCAAGAATACTCCCTCATCACTTCTGGGGTTAGATTTTCCTAGGGAATGTTTGCCACTATATGTACAAAACACTTGCATCCAAAAGCCCTAAAAGTGGGATATGTTGGGATTTCTCCCTTTAAGTAATTCATAGGGAGTTTTCTCTACCATAGGTCTTGGTCATGTATCTATTGATTATGTAATAAGTAGTGTTTATTGCTTCAGCCCAGAAGCTGTGAGGTAGTTTGCTAGATAGAAGCATGGTTCTTGCCATGGCTTCAAGAGTTCTATTTTTCCTTTCAACAACCCCATTTTGCTGTGGGGTTCTAGGAGCAGAAAAGTTATGATTAACACCATGTTCATCACAGAACTCAGCAAACTTAACATTCTCAAATTCAGTACCATGGTCAGATCTTATTGATGCTAGTTGATGTCCTAATTTATTTTGAGTTTTCTTGACAAATGAGGTGAACATTTCAAAGCTTCATCCTTAGATTCCAGGAATAAGGTCCAAGTGAACCTTGAAAAATCATCAACTAGCACCATTACATATCTCTTACCACCTCTACTCAATGTTCTCATAGGACCACATAGATCCATATGAACAAGTTCCAATGTCCTGGTGGTACTGACTATTTTCTTACTTTTGAAAGAGGACCTTACCTGCTTCCCCCTGGCACATTCCTCACAAAATTTGTCTCCCTTGGACTTAATGTTAGGAAGTCCTACCACTAAGTCCTTAGAGACTAGTTTGTTAAGCTGAGTTAGACTCGCATGACCAAGTCATTTGTGCCATAGGACGGGATCACTGTCCAACACACTTAGGCAAGTGAGTTTATTTTCAGACAGTGTGGACAAGTCTATGACATAGATGTTATTCATTCTTTTTCCCTGCAAAACAATCTTGTCAGTAAGCAGGTTAATCACAAAACATTTTGTGGAAGTAAAAGCAACCAGGTTACCTCTGTCACACAGTTGTGATACACTGATCAAGCTATATTTCAAGCCATCTATTAGATACACATGTTCAATGGATCGTGTGTCATCCTTACCTACCTTACAAACCCCAATGATTTCACCTTTTTTTCCGTTTCCAAATGAGACATTTCCTCCTTTGAGACTTTCAAGTGAAAGGAACTTCCATGTTCCCAGTCATATGCTTTGAGCAAGCACTATCCAAATACCAAATCTGGCTGCCTCCTCTCACTTGAACCTACAAAAAGAATCAGAGGTTAGTCTTAAGAACCCAAACTAGTTTGGGTCCTTTTCTATGATAGAATGGATGAATCAAATTTTTCCTAGCCCAATTTCGTAGCCAATTTTTCCCTTTTACAAACCTCTCATTTCTTCGACTGGCCTGCTCTTTTGCAGTACACTCATATTTGTAGTGCCCAGTCTTACCACAATGGGTGCAGATTTTATTCTCAGGCAGAGTGAGGTACTTGTTTTTGGGATCCCACTTGGGCAATTGACTCCAAAGCCAATCTCTCTCCTGTTGCTACTATGATTCTCTTGAAGCCATATCAGGGCGTTGGAGGATTTATTCCATTTACAAATTCGATCTAATTCTTGTTTGACTTTGCCATGTTCTTCATTAAGAGTTCTTATCTGTTCATTCTTGGAATACATCTTATCTTTTAGTTTTCCCGTGTTTTCTTCTAACATGATATGAGAATAATGAACAAACATTTTACTTGATCCTAGCTATAACTTTAAGTTTTCAGATTTTAGTTCTAGAATCTCAGTTTCAAGTGGATGAACCTGGTTCAACAAGTCAGTATTTTTCTTTTCAGATTCACTGACTCTGATTTCCAGTTTCATGCACTTTGCTTTTAGCATTGCACGTTCTTTAGATAGTTGATCCTTCTCTTTTGTTGTTTCCTCAAAATCATCTATGAAATCAAGTAGCAACTCAGAGAGTTTTTCCTTAGATAGGAACTTTACTTTGTTTTTAAGGTGGGAGATACTTACCACTGGTTCTTCATGTGATTCCTTGTCAGATTCTCCAATTGCTATGAGCGCCTGATCTTCAGTCTCCCAATCTTCTAATTCTTCATCTGAACTTTCCCCCCAAGTTGCAACCATAGCCTTTGTTGCGGTTTTCTTGGGTTGGACATGTTCCTTCTCTCATATCTCTCTTTTTCCTTTCTACTTCCCACTAAGGACAATTTTAGTGAGATGGTCAGTCTTACCACATTTATAGCATCCCTCGTTGGTTGGCCTTTCTGGATTGCTTTGTTGTAGTTTCCTCCTCTAGAGATGCCTTTCTTCCTCATGAGAAAGTTTCTAAATTCTTTGGTGATCATGGCCATCTCATCATCTTCCAGATCTGCTCCCTCAGTGATTCTTAGTACTAGACTCCTCTCCTTTTTTGGACCATCCATCTTCATTGTCTTCCTTCTCAATTCATAGGCAGTGATGTTTCCAATCAGCTCATCCAATCTCAGGGTTGCCATATTTTTGGATTCCTGGATAACAGTGATTTTGCTTTCCCAAGAAATAGGCAAAACCCTTGTTAGGATCTTCTCAACCTTGTCCTCTTCAAGAATGACTCTTCCAAGAGACTTCAGTTCATTAGTCAAGGTTGTGAACCTTGTGTACATCTCTTGGATAGTCTCTCCTTCTTTCATAGTGAAGTTTTCATATTGAGAGTACAATAGAGTTCCTCTTGACCTTTTTACCTGAGGTGTTCCTTCATGGGCTACTTGCAAGGTATCCCAAATCTCTTTGGTTATGGTGCAACTTTGGATTCTGCTGTACTCGTCTGGACCTAGTCCACACACTAGCCACTTTTTGGCTTTTGCATTCTTCTCCCATTTCTTCAGATCCTCACCAGTGCAATCAGCTCTAGTCTTTTGTATATCTATACCTTCGGCAGTCTTCATCATGGTAGGTAGAGGACCATCAGTGACTATGTCCCAAAGTTCATAGACTTCTCCAATTAGGTGATCCTTCATACTATTTTTCCACCAAGATTAATACTGGCCATTGAAGAGTGGTGGCCTTGCAGTTGATTGACCTTCCCAATTTCCAGGTGGTGCACTCATCTTGATCTTCTCCAAGGTGTTAGCCTTTCAAGGATAACCTGCTCTGATACCAAATGATGTTTTAGACGTCAATACCACACAAGAAGATAAGTTACTTTGTGTGGTACCCAATTTTCGAGTGTTGTCTCAATAGAAGAACCTGGTTATTCTTGATGTACTTACTTCTACTGTCGCGGAATATTAAAAGCAATAAAGTAAAAACACAAGGATTTTTACGTGGAAAACACCTGGCTCAAAAGGTGAAAAACCACGACCTACTCCTCAGTAGGATTTGCTCAAACACTTCACTAAAAACTCTGAGCCAAATGGACTTACAAAATAAACTCTTTTATAATCCTTGGACTAACTCTAATCCCTTTGTAGTAACTAGTCCCCGGCTAATTTCTACAAGCTTCAAGTTAACTATATCTTGAACAATGCGTACCTATTACAATTGCTACTATGAAAGCTGAAAGATACAATATTAAAACTCCTACTACAATCAACTAGACTCAATAATCAATCAGATGGAACTGGTTCTTCTAGTTGAACTACAGCCTTTTAATCGCAATATGATTCTACTAGCAAAATAACTCTGGAAACTTTGCTTTCAGACTTTTATTCACTTAAGCTTTTGTGCGTGTTCAATTCCAGCAGAAATACATCAAGTATTTATAGAGTCAGTTGAGCATGTCGTCCAATACTAGTCCAACTCTACCTGGGTGAACATAATACGTACCAAACTCAACTTCCTTTATTTTGTTACTTTCCTTGCTGAATTCGACTTCAATTATCTCATCAATTTGCAACCTTTTCGCATTAGGAGACAATATCTTGGTTCTTTGATATTTCTCATTCACAGATATCTCCTATGAATATCGGTTCATGTGCCCGATATTCAGTTTAAGATGTGCGCTCTGATGGACCTGGTTCACCTGGTCAGCCATTTGTCAATCTTCAAAACTATGCAGTGACATGGGTCAACTGAGTAATGTGAGTACGCCAACTCAGTAGTAATTAAAATAAATCAGGTATGAGCAGTAAGAAACACATAAAATCAAATCATCATTTCACAATAAGCACAGCCTTTCTTTTAAACAGTGTATACGTTAAATCATCACGCTTAAAAGTCTATTTCAGTAAAAATCATTTGGAAATATACTTGCCAATAGTTTCAACATAACTTTCAAGAAGTTTAGTGTAAAAATGATAAAAATGATAAAAAGCCCCTCGGGCAAAACATGTATCGGAAACTGCCCCTCGGGCATACCTCACAGTCACTCATAATCAGCCCCTCGGGCATACCTCACAGTCACTCATAATCAGCCCCTCGGGAAACCTCACAGTCACTCATACCTCCCATTCACTCGTCACTCGGCACTCGCACTCAGTAGGTATCTGCGCTCACTCGGGTGTGTACAGACTTCGGAGGGGCTCCTTCAGCCCAAGCGCTAATATAGAGCCACCTCGTGGTATATCATATCCTCACAATCAAGCCCTAGGCCTCACTCAGTCAGCAACTCTCAAAATCCCCTTGGCGCGTATCAGTAAAACGGGGTACTCGACCCAAAAACATCATTTTATATCTCAAAATAGTGTAAATAAGGCTGAGTTTCGAAATCAGTTACACATCACATGACTGAGTGTAAATCATAAATCAACACAGTGAGGAAATAGCAGTAAAAAGCTCCCAAGGGGTCTAAACAAGTCGGCACAAGGCCTAAAACATGGCTTACAACCCAAATATAGCAATAGTTTTAGAACACAATTTAACATATGACTTAGAGTAAATACGCAGCTCAATAGTTGCCACGGAGAGGACCAATCCAAATCCAAAAATCAGTGCACGCCACACACTCGTCATTCGGCGTGTGTGCCACTCTAAATATAGTGAGAAAAATGAAGTCCGGGGTTTCATACCCTCAGGACAAGTTTTACAGTCATTACTTGCCTCCACCCGGGCCAAAATACTAATATGCGATGTTCTTGCCCCTCGAATCGGCTCCCTATTGCTCTGAATCTAACCAAAACTAGATTAACATTATCAATATATACTAAATGAACGCCCAATCGAAAACTATCAATTTTAGGAACAAATTCCCGAAATTGGCCAAAACCGAGCCCCGGGCCCACGTCTCGAATTCGATAAAAATCACGTCACAAGAATCCTTATCCCTTCCCGAGTCTACATATATAAAATGTATCAAAATCCGACCACAAACAACCACTAAATTCCTTAATTACATGTCTTAATTTCCCAATCCCTAGATCCCCAATTTATGCCATTAAATCCACAAATTCCAAGCCTAGTTCGTCACATAATAACATTGAATCGAGTTCTTAGTCCGAGAAACTTACCTCCACAGAAGACCCTCGAAATCCTCCTTCAAATGACTCCCAAATTGACTCAACCCGCACGCAAAAATGAAGAAAATGCCAAAATTTCACGGAGGTACATATTTATACTTCCTATCCAGTTAAACCGCACATGCTGTCAAAATCTCGCACCTGCGGACCCACTCCCTCGGTCCCAGGTACGCACCTGTGAAAAGTCACTTAAAGTCCAAAATCCGCACCTGCGGCTCCGCAAGTACGGTCCCTCACTGAGCTGCCCAAATTATGCATCAGTGGATTTCTTTCGGCTTCTGCGGGCCCGCACCTGCAATTCCCCATCCGCAGGTGCGGTCACACTAGTAAAATGGCACCAACAACAGCTTTACTCCAAATTCCTAAGTCCAAACCTTCGTTAACAATCCGAAATCAATCTCGAGCCCCTCGAGACCCCAACCAAACATACCAACACATCCCATAACCCCCTCCAAACTCAGTCGAGCCTTCGAAATACGAAAAACAGCGCAAAAACACCAAAATCACATCAAATTCAAGCCTATGAACTTTGAAACTTCTAAATTTCACCAAGGATGCCGAAACCATCCAAAACACATCCGATTGACCAGAAAATTTACACACATGTCAAAAATGACATTACGAACCTGCTCCAACTTCCGTATTTCCATTCCGACCCCGATAGCCTATTTTCCACTACCGACCGGAAATCGCCAAAAACTAACTTTCGCCAATTCAAGCCTATTTCTATACCGGACATAAAAACCATATTCCGAACACACTCCTAAGTCCCAAATCACCTAACGAAGTTATCCGAAGCATAAAATCTACATTATGAGGTCGTTTACCAATACAACTCCCAGTTGACTTTTCCAACTATTAAGCCAATTTAACAGACTAAGTGTCTCATTTCTCTCCAAAAGTTGCTCCGAACCCGAGCCAACCAATCTAACACAACATAATGAAGCTAAGCCACATATAATGAAGCACAAATAGGGGAAATAGGGCTATTACTCTTGGAACGACTGACCGTGTCGTTACATCCTCCCCCACTTAAACATACGTTCGTCCTCGAACGTGCTAAGAGTTGTTCTCCAACACCATCAAACTTCCGTGTTACCTCACCATGGACATACTCGGGGGTGATCCCACATCACCCTATCCCATATAGGTCCAATAGCACAACACAGTTGAAATTTCGAAATCCAATCCTGACCCATAAACCTTAGAACCAAATTCCCCACTTTTGAAATAATATACAAGAACAAAATTCCACAACTATAACATGCTAAATAAAGCCATATACGTGTACCTCAGATGAAATCACATAATACACCGCATGACTCAAACACCCATAGAGATAACTCCTAATTACAATAGCTACTCAAAACAACCCAATACCGGTACATAACCTCGTATCAAGAAACCTCACTCTAACACTTTAATATACTGTCGATGATGAAAGAAACACGTAGAAACTAGCAACCATTTGTCCGATCAGTCAGACATGAAGCTCCCCCTTCCCAAACAGGAATTATAGCAGATTTCTAAGCGGACTCCCTATATTTATCCTTCCAACTATGCAGTATCAATTCTGACAGCATTCATTCTAGGTCCAATGACCTCATCTCATCCAAAACGACTACTCTAGTGATATGACACATCGATACAATCTAAAGCCACAACCTGTGCGACCCGCGCACCTAAGCAACCGTCCAAATGTACTCAAACCATGGAAAAAAATGACTCAAATGAGAGAGTTGTACCGCAAGCTCACCAGCACCACCACAACATAATGCTTATAACCCATCACACATCGTAGAACCAGAACACACGAATCTAACCTGAAGGATCATACCTCTACATAACACCGCTGCAATGCGCGACCCTATCCAAACACTGATCCCCATGAGACACCTCAAGTCACCATGTACAAAATCATCAACCACGCGCAATTTGATGTCTAGTACCTAAAGTAAATCACCATAACCACGGAGAAGTAAATGACGCAATGCCATGCCAGCGCTAATTCGAAGGTACATAACCAATATGTCTCAATCCCACAATGCCCAAGTACTTACTTTACTCAAATCCCGCTATAAAGCCCAAATAAATCCGCACCATATGTGCATATAACCAACAATCACCACTCCTCGCAACACAGAAGGGTAACTCAAAGATCACTCCAGAATATGAATAAACTCAACGACAATCGAATGGTACATCCCTCGCCAATAGCAATTCGGAGTCAACAATTCTGACCCGATGCAGAACACATACCCATACTGGCCTACCAATAACCCTAAATTAACTCTGGTCACCCACCACAGATAGATAACTCTCCGAAAGTTCACAATGAATGAATCATGGCATATACTGACATCTGACTAGCTTTGCTCGTATCCTCACAGTCCACAACCACAATTTAACCTATTTATGAAAACTCTCAGTCTCGAAGTCCATGAAGTGCACGGATTACTATATCTGATCTCAACTCCACCGCTCGAATACATATCACATCCCAAATACTCAATCATTCCTCGAGGGATACCCCTATAATTCTTCTGTGTTACCAAGCAACGTTGAATATCAGCAGTAGAATCCAACAAGAGAGCGTCGAAGTACCAATGAAGTACCCTTAACTCTGCACATTGCCCCTTTTGAAACGTATACCCTCATTAAGCCGCACCAAGTAGTGATATCATTTACCTAGTCATCTGAAATTTCCAATGCTGTCTAAGAAATTTTGTTTTGACCTTCCTTCCAGAACTGAACCCTGGCATCACATATGCAAATCTCAACTCTACCCAACATACCGCATACGCCATGCCATCCCAGGACAAATATGGTAACTTCATGATCCCTTCCGAGCCACAAGCAACTACATACCCAACTAGCGAAGAACTTCCATTTGATCCCATTTAGAAGAAAAATCACTATACATCATCTGCACCTCACGCCAGTAGAAAATACGCATCTTTAACCGTGGTAGAAACCATCATGAACTATCCGAATCCCATTTGCACAACACCAAACCGTCAGGAGTGAATCCTTCTAACCCAACCAAGCTACGCAGGCCACCAAAAATCCAAAAGCATTTCTAAGAAACACCTGTAAAGACTCGTTGCCTCATGAACACCCAATGAGCTAATCATATCCCTTACCATGCCGATCCAATCTACTATCAAGTTGTCCTATTTATCCAAGTTCCTTCTGACTTAACTGCGAATAGGTACTTTTTTTTGTCATAATACCGTAATTCTCAACCCAGACTCACCATATGAGACACAAGCATAAAACCATACCGTTTGAGGCTCATAAGCCGCTGAATACTCTCTCAAATATCCCCAAAAGTACCACATTCAAAATACTTACCCTGAAGAAGTCTCCTGCGAATCTAAAGCCATTACCTTTACCTTCCTGATACTGATATGTAGAATCCATGATAATGTAGAAATTCCACAAGTCTTGACACCTCCCAACGTAAATCTCAGTTCTAGCCCAAAACACACCTTGAAGATTCCCAATTGCTATGATCAACCTTGAATCCGTCAGAATCATTCTCGAGAGTCATCTACTCTACCCAAACATCAATTAGACTAATCAAACAGACCGAACGACTGGTGCTCCGTTAACACTCCAACACCCCAGGGAGTAATCCCACCTTAATGCAACCAAATAAATTCCTTCCCCAAGCACATTACATCCTTGACCAATAACAACTCAAGGCATCCCATGATTCTTATACACCCACAAAGCATAACACACCCCTATCCAAAATTTCGTTTATTCAAGTCATTCTCGATCTCAACCCTACGGGTCATAACGGATTCACCAGTATAC
Organism: Nicotiana knightiana; assembly: GCA_005239525.1. Taxonomy (NCBI): domain Eukaryota; kingdom Viridiplantae; phylum Streptophyta; class Magnoliopsida; order Solanales; family Solanaceae; genus Nicotiana; species Nicotiana knightiana. Next base: position 3,536 of record ML392512.1, on the reverse strand, counting down.
CTCGAACTGAAAACCAATACAACACATAATCGCGCAATTAATTTATCATTAGTGGATTCCCCCACTTGGCTCAAAGCCATAGATCAAAACAAACAGTACTCATAATGAACATATGCTAACACCGCCGCCATACCACAATGAGATTCAACTAAATCCTTCATAAGTTCATATATAACTCAAACCATTTAACATCCCAAATCTACAACCTCATATTCACCATTGCAATAGCCGTGCCAAATCCCACTCAAATTGCAACATATATCAATTACTGGTAAAAGAGAACATGCTACAAAACAACATAAGAATCACACCACCTCAGGGGAAACAGCCCCGCCTTCTTAGCCTCAGACTGATATCCCTCTACACTCTTCCGAAGATCACAGCTATTACACAATCGCTTTACCCTCCTACATTAGAACAAACCAATGCTTACCCTCGAGACACCACAGTAAGCGGTATAAGAACCTGAAGTTGAGGGCAGAACTAACACTGGAGCTGCGGCCAAAGAATTCATGAGCTTATGGAAGCTCTACCCACACTCGTCTGACCACATGGATACCCTCACTGGACACCACATGTCCCAAGAATGCTACTGAACTGAGCCCAAAAATTCACCCTTGGAGAACTTTGCATAAAGCTTCTCCTCCATCAATCTCTATGATATCGTCCTCAAATACAGAGTATGCTACGCGTATACGCTAGGGTGCCATCAATGAATACAATAACAAAAGAGTGCTAATACGGGTGGAATAGGTTAATCAAATATATGAATGCTATTGGGGCAATGATCAGCCCAAAATACATCACCAAGAACTCATAACACAACAGAAGGATCCGATTCACTCCACAACTGAACAACATAAGAGGTCTTCCCATACACTCACAACTCGAGGCCATGTGCGAACTCCAGACATAAGTCTAACACTCAATAGTACTTGCTACATATCCGGCCCATCCCTTTTTGTCGCAATCAAACAATATGAACACATCTCACCCTCAAAACATACTCACCACTGAGACATCCAGTCACAAAGTCCCGTCAATAAAGACACCAACGGACATATAAGTCCCCAAATGCACGACTCACACAATCAAAATCTTAGCACTCAAGCCACAGAATGAATCCGGCCTCAAGTCCTCCAGACTGGCCCATTACCAACATGTCAAAATCACATCTCATCCATGGAAGTCACAAGACGTCGATGCACATCTGATACCAAGCGCTCTCGTGCATGTTCGAATACATGGAAGGGATTCAAGAGTTACGCTCTTGGCTGAATAAAATGGATTCGCACGACAACAATTTAAGAATGTGAGATTTTCCTAAGGTTCTGCAACCTCTCGAAGATAAGTACTACGTCTCCGTACCGATCCGCAAGACTCTACTAAACCTGCTCATGACCGGTGAGTCCTATGTAACCTAGTGCTTTGATACCAACTTGTCACGACCCCAAATCTAAACATGTCGTGATGGAACCTATTGTGGAACTATGCCAGCCAAAACCACACTCAGATCGTAATAATCTTCCATTTACATCTTTACAAAGCTGATAACCCACANGCAGTGATCAGCCCAAAATACATCACCAGGAACTCATAACACAACAGAAGGATCCGATTCACTCCACAACTTAACAACATAAGAGGTCTTCCCATACACTCACGACTCGAGGCCATGTGCGAACTCCAGACAGAAGTCTAACACTCAATAGTACTTGCTACATATCCAGCCCATCCCTTTTTGTCGCAATCAAACAATATGAACACATCTCACCCTCAAAACATACTCACCACATAGACATCCAGTCACAAATTCCCGTCAATAAAGACACCAACGGACATATAAGTCCCCAAATGCACGACTCACACAATCAAAATCTTAGCACTCAAGCCACAGAATGAATCCGGCCTCAAGTCCTCCAGACTGGCCCATTACCAACATGTCAAAATCACATCTCATCCATGGAAGTCACAAGACGTCGATGCACATCTGATACCGAGCGCTCTCGTGCATGTTCGAATACATGGAAGGGATTCAAGAGTTACGCTCTTGGCTGAATAAAATGGATTCGCACGACAACAATTCAAGAATGTGAGATTTTCCTAAGGGTTCTGCAGCCTCTCGAAGATAAGTACTACGTCTCCGTACCGATCCGCAAGACTCTACTAAACCTGCTCATGACCGGTGAGTCCTATGTAACCTAGTGCTTTGATACCAACTTGTCACGACCCCAAATCTAAACATGTCGTGATGGAACCTATCGTGGAACTATGCCAGCCAAAACCACACTCAGATCGTAATAATCTTCCATTTACATATTTACAAAGCTGATAACCCACCAAGGTTTCTTTTAAACATTTTTAAAACAGATAAAGCTACACAACATATTAAATATAACCCCCAAGATCCCAGAGTCACTGGTCATGAACATCTATAGAAAATATACAACTCAAAATATATATAATAGTAAGCAGGAGATAGCAGGAATGCGGACGCGTGCAACTACCTCGCAAAATCTCCGAGAAGTCTCTGAAACAGATACACAGCTCACTTTTCCCTAACACCTGGATCTGCACACAAGGTGCATGGAGTAATGTGAGTACGCCAACTCAGTAGTAATGAAAATAAATCAGGTCTGAATAGTAAGAAACACATAAAATCAAACCATCATTTCACAATAAGCACAACCTTTCTTTCCAACAGTGTATACGTTAAATAATCACGCTTAAAAACCGATTTCAGTAAAAATCATTTGAAAATATACTTGCCAATAGTTTCAACATAACTTGCAAGAAGTTTAGTGTAAAAATGATAAAAATCTTAAAAATCCCCTCGGGCAAAACATGTATCAGAAACTGCCCCTCAGGCATACCTCACAGTCACTCATAATCAGCCCCTCGGTCAACCTCACAGTCACTCATACCTCCCAATCACTCATCACTCGGCACTCGCACTCAGTAGGTACTTGCGCTCACTAGGGATGTGTACAGACTCTAGAGGGGCTCCTTCATCCCAAGTGCTAATATCAAGCCACCTCGTGGAATATCATATCCTCACAATCAGGCCCTCGGCCTCACTCAGTCAGCAACTCCCAAAAGCCCCTCAGGCATATCAGTAAAACGGGGTGCTCGACCCAAAAACATCATTTTATATCTCAAAATAGTGTAAATAAGGTTGAGTTTCGAAATTAGTTAAACATAACATGAATGAAGGTAAATTATAAGTCAACACGGTGAGGAAATAGCAGTAAAAATCCCCCAAGGGGTCTAAACAAGTCGGCACGAGGCCCCAAACATGACTTACAACCCAAATATAGCAATAGTTTTAGAACACAATTTAACATATGATTTAGAGTAACTACGCAGCTCAATAGTTTCCACGGAGAGGACCAAGTCCAAATCTAAAAATCAGTGCACGCCACACACTCGTCATCCGGCGTGTGCGCCACTCTAAAAATAGTGAGAAATATGATGTCCGGGGTTTCATATCCTCAGGACAAGATTTATAGTCACTACTTACCTCCACCCAGGCCAAA
>ML392511.1:20205-33533 GCA_005239525.1 Nicotiana knightiana | reverse complement strand
TCTATGTGTATATATAGAGAAGCTCTTCTTCTAACTCTTAAAGAGTTGAGAAGAAAGCAAGCCACGCGTCGTCGTTGTCGCTCGCTCGGCTTCGGCTTCGGCTTCGGATTTGGTCAAAGTTGATTGATTAATCTTTTTGGACAAAGGTCCGGTCCGGTCCGTTTTTCTTTCACAGATTATTTTAAATCTGTTTTTAATTTTCCCGCAATATTCACACATGTTCCAACAGCTATGGCTGTTCTGAAAGATTGCAAAACCTTTTCAGAAACAGTACGAAATTGTCTATAAATATGCTTTGAATCCCAAAATTTTACTTACTAAATTTTCTAATCTTCTTCTTGTTCTTCTGCACAAAATATTCCAGTGTGTTTTACGACCATCGAGTGGTTCGCCGATCACCAGAGTTTTTGGTACCGATACGCTGGTGAGTTAAATCGTTCTATCCTGGGAGGATATATTCCAAAACCTCAGGTACTTGAGGGGAATAATTTCCTTAAGGACACATTGTGTATTCAGTAGGCTCGGTTTATTCCTATACTTTTTTCAGAAGAGAATTAACGTTCTAGTTCTACTAACTTTTATATTTCTGTATTTTCAGAAAGTTTACTGTATTATTTATTTTACAACAATACAGATTAATAATAATCTTAAGGAAATTATCTTTTTTTTATTATATTCTGTATTTTGTTTGTGAAAATTAAAACATGTGTGATTTTCTACTCCTTCTGAATTTTATTATTCTGATTTGAAGATATAAAAACTTGATCAGGGTTTGTAATTCAGAAAATGATTTGAAGAACATAAAAACTTCATCGTTTTCTGTGAAACAGTATATAAAAACTTCGGTTTTTATTTACTATACATACTGTTTATTGTTAATTACAGTATTGTTTATTGTTCTGGTTTTGCCATTGATTGAACTCTTCTGTTGTTGAAAGTGAGAAATGACAATTGATAACGGAAATTCTTCTGCGACTGTTGCGGCAACGACGATAGTTTCATCAAGTTGGACTGATGTTCCACCGGCAGAAAAATCGGGAAAATTTTCTAGAGCCAACTTCAAAGGATGGCAGCAAAGGGTGTTCTTCTGGCTTACCACACTTGGTATGCAGAAATTCACTAGTGAAGAACCTCCAGTGCCTGCTGCGGACATGCCGGACAACGAGAAGTTCATGATTGTTGAAGCATGGAAGCATGCAGATTTTCTTTGCAAAGGCTATATCCTAAGCGCTTTAGAGGATGACTTTTACAATGTGTACAGTGCGATGAATACTCGAAAGAATTATGGGATGCACTTGAGAAGAAGTACAAGACGGAAGATGCATGCTTGAAGAAATTTGTGGTTGCCAAGTTTCTAGATTATAAAATGATAGACAGCAAAACTGTGGGAACCCACGTTCAGGAGCTTCAACTTATTTTTCACGACCTTATTGCTGAAGGTATGGTCGTGAATGAAGCATTTCAAGTGGCTGCAATGATTGAAAAGTTATCTCCTTTGTGGAGAGATTTCAAGAACTATCTTAAGCACAAGCGCAAAGAAATGAAGTTGGAAGATCTTGTGATTCGTCTCCAGATTGAGGAAGACAACAAAACAGCCGAGAAGAAGTCTCGTGGAAATTCAACGATCATGGGAGCTAATATCGTTGAGGAGACTGCTCCAAAAAGTAAGAAGAGGAAGAGATCTTCTGGACAGACTAAGGAGCAGAACAAAAAGAAATTCAAGGGCAACTGCCACAACTGTGGAATAGTTGGTCACAAAGCCCCTGATTGTCGTCTCCGGAAAAAGGATAAGAAGAAGGGACAGGCCAACATAGTGGAGAAGAATGATGACATTGATGATCTTTGTGTAATGCTTTCGGAATGCAACTTAGTTGGAAATCCGAAGGAGTGGTGGATTGACTTCGGAGCCACTCGACATGTTTGTGCTGTCAAAGACGCATTTGCGACTTACTCTACTGCTGGTCCCGAAGAAGAGATTTCCATGGGAAATAATTCAACAGCCAAGATTGAAGGTTATGGGAAGATATTCTTAAAGATGACTTCTGCAAGGTGTTAACGCTCAACAACGTTCTTCATGTTCCTACTATGAGGAAGAATTTAGTTTCTACTTCTTTACTTGTGAAGAATGGATTCAAATGTGTATTTGTTTCTGATAAAGTTGTTGCGAGCAATAATGAAATGTATGTTAGAAAAGGCTACCTCAAGGAGGGCCTTTTCAAACTCAATATAATGGTTGTTGACNGTTCCTGGTAAAGAAAAGAAAGTGTGCAAACTTGTTAAGTCGCTTTATGGACTTAAACAAGCACCCAAACAATGGCATGCCAAATTTGATCAAACAATGTTGGCAAGTGGGTTTAAAATCAACGAGTGCGACAAATGTGTTTACATTAAAAACACTCCAGGTCATGAAGTCATTATTTGTTTATATGTTGATGACATGTTGATAATGAGCAAAATCATGCCAGATATAAATGCTACAAAGCGCATGTTGGGTAGAAAATTCGATATGAAAAACTTAGGAGTTGCTGATGTGATCTTAGGAATCAGAATTCACAAGACTCCACAAGGTCTAGCATTATCACAGTCTCACTACATTGAAAAGGTACTTGACAAGTTCAAGTATTTGGATTTCAAAATTGCCAAGACTCCAATTGACGTGAGTTATGCACTTCAAAAGAATGAAGGTGAAAGTGACTCACAACTGGACTATGCAAGAGTATTGGGAAGTTTGATGTATATAATGAATTGTACGCGACCAGATATAACATGTGCTATTAGCAAACTGAGTCGATTTACAAGTAATCCCAATCAAATACATTGGATGGCAATGAAATGAGTTTTGGGGTATCTGAAACATACCCAAAACTATGCTTTGCATTATAACAAATATCCCTCCGTGATCGAGGGATATAGTGATGCAAATTGGATCACCGGATCATCTGAAGTTAAATCTACGAGTAGATATGTTTTCACAATTGGGGGTGGAGCAGTGTCTTGGAAATCATCCAAACAAATGTTCATCACCCGTTCTACAATGGAATCTGAATTCATAACTTTAGATAAGGCCGGTGAAGAAGCTGAATGACTCCGGAATTTCTTGGAAGATATTCCATTTTGGCCCAAACCTTTGGCACCTATTTGTATACATTGTGATAGTCAAGCGGCAATAGGGAGGGCAGGGAGCGTTATGTATAACGGAAAATCTCGTCATATACGATGGAGACATAATACCGTTAGACAACTACCCTCTAGTGGTGTTATCACAATTGACTAAGTAAAGTCAAGAGATAACGTGTCAGATCCACTTACAAAAGGCCTATCTAGAGAGACAGTTGAAAGATCATCAAAGGGAATGGGGTTAAGGCCTAGGACAAGTCATCATGGCGGTAACTCTACCTAGCATACTGGAGATCCCAAGAGCTAAGTTCAAAGAGATCAAACAACGTCATGAATGACGGTTCAACATTGTCAAATAACTCAACCCATTCTCGTGATGAAGACAATGTTCAGAAATCAAGGTAAAGCATTAAGGCTTTTTGATGAGTCAATAAAGCTTAAAGCTTTTTAATGATTTGCTAAGTCTGGAAGGATATGACCATATAGTGTGTCTTTAGGATTACACGTTTAGGAATCACCTATATGAGTGTGAAGTGTAAGCCGCTTCAAGGGGAATGAAAGTAAAGGCCCATTCTCTAAGCACTCATGAAACAAGGCAGTGTTCATGGCTGAAACGAACACAACCGTGAGAACCATAGATGGTTAAGGATTGATTGTGTGACTTATATTGTCTAGGTATACAACAAAGCTCGACGATTCAAAGATATCAAATCTACCGATTGACCGAGTATATCCGATAGAAGTTCACTACGAAAAGTTCAAAAGGAAACCTACTTATCCATATGCAATTAATTCTTGCATGTAAAACATACACACGTCCGTGCATTCCTTTATTTTATAGTCATTCCCAATTCATGTGGGGGATTGTTGGTCTTTAAGCTTAGTGTAGCTTAATTTTAAGCTTGATGTAGCTTAAAGAGAGTGAATGAAAAATGGTGGGAAAAGAAATGCAGGGAAGTGAAATTTTGAATTAGTGCACTTTGTCCCTCATTAGAAGAAGGAAAGAAAATCTATGTGTATATATAGAGAAGCTCTTATTCTAGCTCTTAAAGAGTTGAAAAGAAGGTAAGCCTCGAGCCGTCGTCGTCGTCACTCGCTCGGCTCGGCTCGGCTTCGGCTTCAGCTTTGGCTTCGAATTCGGCTTCGGCTTCGGATTCGGATTCGGATTTGGATCCGGTCAAAGATCGATTGATTGATTAATCTTTTTAGACAAAGGTCCGGTCCGATCCGTTTTTGTTTCCCGGATTATTTTAAATCCGTTTTTAATTTTCACACAATATTCACACATGTTCCAACAGTTATGGCTGTTCTGAAAGGTTGCAAAACCTTTTTAGAAACAGCACGAAATTTGCTATAAATATGCCTTGAATCCCAGAATTTGTACTTACTAAATTTTCTGATCTTCTTCTTCTGCTGCACAAAATATTCCAGTGTGTTTTACGACCATCGAGTGGTTCGTCGATCACCAGTGTTTTTGGTATCGGTACACTGGTGAGTTAAATCGTTTTATCCTGGAAGGATATATTCCAAAACCTCGAGTACTTGAGGGGAATAATTTCCTTAAGGACACACTGTGTATTCAGTGGGCTCGGTTTATTCTTATACTATTTTCAGAAGTGAATTGACGTTCTAGTTCTAAGAACTTTTATGTTTCTGTATTTTCAAAAAGTTTACTGTTTTATTTATTTTACAGCAATACAGATTAATAACACCAACAAGGATTATGATGGAGCAACAAATACTCTTTCATCATTAATCAACAGTCAGAAGTTAAAGTCTTGTGTATGAAGTCGTCTTTGTCCAAGAGCGTTTTACCCTAATATGAAATCTTCGGTCCGAATCTAAATTTAGTTCCGGCCAAAACGAAGGTTCAAAATTTGAAAAACGCTTACTATGTGCATAATTTTAAAATAAATACATCAATTAATTATTAAATAGGGAATTGTTAGTATAGTTAGTGATTTTTAAGGGGAAAAGAAATGTGTCCCCCGTTAATATAATATAAAAGGAAAACAGTGCTTTACGCCTTTGATTTGGATTACGTCCTCTTCACTACAGTATCTTATTTTTCACAAGCAGACAAGAGGGTAGGAATGTCGTGCTTTATTACTCTTTTGTTTATCGGTATTTCAAAATTTGGCCATCTGTGTAAGAACCGATTAATGATGCAAAAGCATGTCTTCGGGACTAATAGTTGTTTGGTCAAATTTCTCTTTGGCCAGACGTTATTTTTTTCATTTCAAAATTAAGGTCTTTGCTCAAGCTTTTACAAAGAAATAAATAATTTTGAGTGGGAGCGGAAATAGTTTTCGAGAAACAAAAAAAATAGCCTATCTTCAAATCACGTTTGAAAATTTTTACTGAAAAGTACTTTTTAAAAGTTTGGCCAAACACTAATTACTGTAAAAGTACTTTTCAAATTAATTAGTCAAACACAAACAACTTCTCATTAAAAATATTTCTTGAAAAATACTTTTCAAAATAAGCTGATTTTATAAACTTGACCAAACATGTTATAAATCACATCAATGTTTTGTTTATTTCATGGAGTTCAACTTTTTTGGTTGGTAGAAATGATATTCATATTACTAATTAATATGCATAATAACAAACGTTAGGTTTACGACATATCTCACGAATAGGAGTATCATAGTTAGTACCTAATATATTTTTTTTTTTATTATTAAATTTTTTTTTAATCTATAGTATCCTAGGGAAAAATATTATTTTGTGAATCACACAATTGACACTAGTTGTATGAGGAATCTTTTTTGTCTCACAATTTTGTAGTCCCAGAATTTTATGGACCCAGATATATAAGATATGAGTCCACAAATGTGTAAGATAAAAAAAAGTCTCACACAACTAAAATCAGTTATGTGAGGCACATCGTAAAATTACTCGTCCCAGAATTTTGTGGACTCAAATATATAAGATATGGGTCCACAAATGTGTAAGATAAAAAGAAGTCTCACACAACTAATGTCAGTTATGTGAGGCACACTGTAAAATCAGTCGTCCCAGAATTTTGTGGACCCAAATATATAAGATATGGGTCCATAAATATGCAAGATAAAAAGAAGTCTCAGACAACTAATGTCAGTTGTGTGAGGCACACCATAAAATCACTCAGTACCTAGGTTACTATTACAATCAATAGTATCAAGTTATTAAAAAACAACCATCCATGACAGTGTCAGAACTTAAATAAGTGAAACTCTTATGGCATTATTGTATTGGTAAAAAAGAGCTTCACACGTAAGCCAACTCTTGACAACTCAGCCAGTTATGTGGACACAGGAGAACGCGACAGCTGTATGTGATTCTTTGAAGAGGTACGGAACAAAGAGGCACGATTCAATAAACCCTCGAGCTCATCAGCCACGGGAAACTCAACCTAATCAAGACAGGGAAGAGACACGGTCAGAATGAATCTGGACAAAGCTACGGGCAGATTCAAGGACCCACAATTGATTATTCGTACGTTATGTAACCGTACCCCAATTACCGTTATCCTTTGTAACGCCCCATTAATGTCATAATTAGTCATTAATGGGAAATCATAGCAAAAGTTGTACGTTATATCAAGGAATCTCCTATATAAGGGAAGGGAATACAGCTTGTAAAGGCATCTGATTCTCAAATACAATCTACTTTGCTTTTTTATATTTTAGCAATATTGTCTATTATTCATTTTTCTCTATTTCCTTGATTATCAGTAACCCGTGTTCATCCTAGAAATAACTTTAGTCAAAAGATCTAATTCTTTAGTTAAATAATTTGGTTCCGTTACCGGGAATCTGATAATCTTTGTTTGCTTTTCAAGCGATATCCTCTAAACTATGTCGAACTCCAATGACAACAACCAGCAAAGGAGTGGAACCCCAATTCCATCACCTTCAAGAACCCCACGTGGTTCAAGCGAACAATCCCTAGAAAGATCCAATAGCAACAATGATAATAATGATCAAACGGTGGAACAAGATCGAGTAAAGCAAATGATTGCAGAGTATGTGAGCCAAGTTTTACAAGAATTTGCGAGGGGATTACCGGCAACGTTACCTGCACCACCAACACCATCCCCCAATAATACCATCACCATGGAAAATCCTCAATCTGTGTTGGCAAACTCAGGAAGGGGAGATACTCCTAATGAATCTCTCGAAACGAGACCAGGTATATCTAATAACTCAGAATTACAAATTTAACTGCTAACCATTCATAAACAAATGAAGGAACAGAACAATCAAATCGAACAAATTCTTGGAGTTCCGCCTATTATCAAAGGCATTGATATTGATAGGTATTCTCAACAACCTTGAAAACCAAGTGCGGCACCCTTGCCTATACCCAAGAAGTTTAAAATGCGTGACGTTCCCAAATATGATGGAATAATTGACCCACGTGATCATGGTACTGCTTTCACTACCGGAGTAAAAGGCAACGACTTAACAAAACAAGAGATTGAATTAGTCCTTATCAAAAAAATTGGGGAAACACTTACCAAAGGAGCCCTAAACTGGTATTCTCNACGACTTAAGGAAAGTCTAAGATAATTCCCCGCTACAACATGGAACGATGTATATAACAGGTATAGTACTAAACTCATAATAGAGGAAGATATCATTGCTCGTTCAAGAGATGAAGATTATTCCAGATCCAGACGTCCAAAATCAGACAGAAGATCAGGTAAAAACAAGTACGATCCTTACTTAGGACCCTCAGGACGTGATATTCGTCCCAGCTTCAAAAACACTAGATCAGACTATAGACCACCAGGAAGAGACGTAGTCTCATCCTCATCTAGATCCAGAAAAGATCAAGATGAACGACCTAGAGGTAATACCCGAATTGGGGATCATACCTTTAATGTAAGTACTATTGAACTTGTCTCAATATTGAGGAACATGGGAGACAAGGTTAAGTGGCCCAAAGTGATGCGATCAAATCCAACTAGAAGGAACCCAGATCACTGGTGTGAATTCCATAACGATCATGAGCACAGACTGCGGATTGCAGATTTTTACAAGGTGAAGTAGAAAATTTATTGAAACAGGACTATTTAACAGAATTGTTTAGTGATAAAGGTAAACATGTATATATGAAGAACATGCAGGAGACCCCAAATCCTCCTTCTCCAAAATGAACCGCCAACGTGATACACAGAGGTGAAGAAGTAAACAGAGTGGTCTGCAAAACGACCACAATGTTCACAATTACACATAGAAAACGGGTTCGTGAAAATATGGAAGAGGACGATATAACCTTCGATGATGCAGATATCGGCGGATTAATACTTCCTCACAATGATGCTTTGGTAATATCTTTACTTATTCATGACACCAACGTAAAAAGAGTGTTGATTGATCCAAGTAGTTCAGTCAATATCATTTTTCTAAGAGTCGTGGAAGAAATTCTATTGGGGAATAGTGTAATCCTAAGGGCACGAGCCATATCAGGGTTTGATAACTCTACGGTTATAACAAAAGGAGAAATTGAGCTTAGTACTTATGCTGAGGGGGTGATCAAAAGTACCAGGTTCCAAGTCATCGATACTGACATGGCTTATAACGTAATCATGGGAAGGCCATAGATCCACGACATGAAAGCAATACCCTCCACCTTGCATCAGGTAATTAAATTCCCCTCTGAATGGGGGATTCAGCAAATTAGAGGCGGTCAGCAAACCGCAAGAAATATAAATTCCGTGGTACACTACAACAAAAAAGTAGAGATGGAAGAATCAAAAGATAAGGGCATCTCCCAAACAGGCGGGGAAGAAATTACTACCCAAACAGGTACAGAAGGTATTATTGTTGAAACATGGATGAAAGAAAATACTTACGAGAAGGTGAATCAAGTTACCACGGAAGGTGCATTAGACCACACGGATGCAGATTCCAGACAGGACGTCATTCATGAACCGGATGAAGACGAGCACATCAAAACAACTACGGAAGAGCTCGAAGTTGCTCCATTGTCTGAACAAAAGCCTGAACAGAAAGTGTATATAGGCACGAGGCTACGCCCCGGTCGAAGAGGTAAGTTAATTGATTATTTAAAGGCTAACGCTGACTGCTTTGCATGGTCCCACTTAGATATGACAGGCATCCCACCAGAAGTGATGACTCATAAACTAAATGAAGATCCATCCTTCGTACCTGTTAATCGGAAGAAAAGAAAGCAAGGACCATTCAATAACCAAGTAATTGAAGAAGAGGTACAAAAACTCTTGAAGATTGGTTCGATACGAGAGGTAACGTACCCTAACTGGCTAGCTAACACTGTGGTAGTACCTACAAAGAATGGAAAATGGAGAGTATGCGTAGATTATACTGACTTAAATAAAGCATGCCCCAAAGATTCATTCCCATTGCCACATATAGATCAAATGATTGATGCCACTGCAGGTCATGAATTATTAAGCTTTTTAGATGCATATTCTGGTTATAATCAGATTAAAATGGATCCCTCAGATGAGGAAAAAACTTCCTTCATTACAAACAGGGGGACTTACTGTTATAAAGTTATGCCTTTTGGCTTGAAAAATGCTGGAGCCACCTATCAAAGGTTAGTGACTAAAATGTTCCAAGAACATCTTGGAAAGACGATGGAAGTTTATATTGATGATATGTTGGTAAAATCAACACAAGCGGAAGACCATTTCCAGCATCTCTCTACTACTTTTGATATTTTACGCATGTATAATATGAAGCTAAATCCATAAAAATACGCTTTTGGAGTGCAATCAGGTAAATTTTTGGGTTTCCTTGTATCGAACAGAGGAATAGAGGTAAACCCTGCTCAAATTAAAGCTATAGAAGAAATACCTAATATCTTAACAAATAAAAAAGAAGTTCAAAGAATAACAGGGAGAATAGCAGCTTTGGGGAGATTTATTTCTAAGTCTTCCAAAAAAAGTTTTAAATTCTTCTCAGTTCTCAAAAGGCAGAATCACATCGAATGGACTGAAGAATGTCAGCAAGCCCTCAAGAATATGAAGATATATCTATCAAAACCAGTGCTGCTTTCAAAGCCAAAAGAAGGGGAAAGATTGTACATCTACCTGGCTGTTTCAGAAATTGCTGTAAGTGCAGTACTGGTAAGAGAAGAAAAAGGTAAGCAATCACCTATCTACTATGTAAGTAAAACCTTGCTAGATGCTGAGACTAGATATCCACATCTGGAAAAATTAGCCTTAGCTTTAATAATGGCATCCAGAAAATTACGATCATATTTTCAATGTCACCCAATCACCGTTGTGACTTTATATCCTTTAAGAAATATTATGCATAAATAAGAATTGTCAGGAAGATTAGCCAAGTGGGTCATAGAATTAAGTGAGCATGCAATAATCTATTAGCGTAGGACTGCAATTAAGTCTCAAATACTAGCTGATTTTGTTGTTGACTTTAGTAATAGCATTATCCCTGAAGTAGAAAAGGAGTTACAACTTTTTAACGGTGCTAATCCGGGCCTATGGACCCTATTCACCGATGGCTCCTCAAATATAAAAGGTGTCGGCTTAGGTATTGTCTTAATATCACTCACGAGTGAAAAGACATGGCAAGCTATCAAGTGTTATCCTATAACTAACAATGAAGCAGAGTATGAAGTTGTTATTGCAGGGCATGAACTCGCACGGGAGCTCAATCGAGCAAATCGTGATCAACAGTGACTCCCAATTGGTAGTAAATCAGATGCAGGGGACTTACATTGCTCGAGAGACTCGAATGCAATAGTATCTTGAAAAAGCACGAGAGCTCATGAGACAATTCAAAACATGGAAGGTGCAAATACCTAGAGAGGAAAATACAGAAGCAGATGCGTTAGCTAACCTCGCAGCAGTCACAGAAGTAACAAACAAAGACAATGCAATTATCGTCCAACTATTCCACTCAATGATCGACCAGGACAGGAATGAGGTAACTTTCAACAACTTAACCTGGGACTAGAGAAACGAAATTCTTTTTTTGCAGAATGGCACCGTACCTAAAGACATGAAAGCAGATCAAGCATTTCGCTGCAAATCTGCAGGGTATTGCCTTATTCGCAGCTCACTTTATCGCAAGATGTTCGGAGGACCCCTAGCTAAATGCCTCGGACCTAACCAAACGGAATTTGTGATGAAAGAAGTCCACGAAGGACACTGCGAAAATCACTCAGGGGCGAGATCCTTAGTGAAAACCCTAATAAGAGCTGGATACTATTGGCCTAAGATGGAAGAAGAAGCCGAGAACTTTGTATCCAAATGTCAGGTGCCAAAGGTTTGCCAATAACATGCATCGACCAGCGGAATTATTCCATCCAATAATATCCCCATGGCCTTTCATGAAATGGGGTATGGACATAGTGGGACCTTTCCCACAGCTAAAGGACATGTACAGTTTTTACTCATGCTAACCAACTATTTTAAAAAATGGGTAGAGGTAGAAGCGTTCAAACAAGTGCGATAAAAGGAAGTTAAAAGCTTCTTATGGCGAAACATAATATGCCGCTTTGGAATACCAAAGGAGATTGTGTGCGATAATGGCCCACAATTCATAGGCTCGTAAATCACAGAATTTTTCGAAAGCTGGAAAATCAAATGGATCACTTCAATGCGATACCACCCCGTGGCTAATGGTTAAGCTGAGTCAACGAATAAGGTCATCATCAACAATCTAAAGAAGCGGCTAGATAAAGCCAAAGGAAACTAGCCTGATGAGTTACCAGCGGTACTATGGGCATACAGAACAACTTCAAAAATAGCCACGGGAGACACTCCGTTCGCACTTGTCTATGGCTCAGAAGCCTTAATACCTATGGAGATTGGCGAACCAAGTATAAGGTTCACAACAACCATGGAGGAAGCAAACGACGACAAATTAAGGACCAATCTGGACCTGCTTGAACCACGGAGAGAAGCACCACTGATACGGATGGCAGCTCAAAAGCAAATCATAGAGCGTTATTACAACCATAAAGCTCATCTCAAGTACTTCAAGATTGGGGACTTCGTCCTAAAAAAAGTCTTTCAATCAACGAAAGAAGCAGGCGCAGGAAAGCTAAATTCAAACTAGGAAGGACCCTGCAAAATCCGAGGCATAGCTGGGAAAGGCGCCTATGAGTTTGAAGCTATGGACGACAGAGTTCTACCAACAAGCTGGAACTCCATCCACCTAAAGAAGTATTACTTTTAAGGAATAGAAATACCCTTGGTCAGGTATCACACGTTTNATGATAGGCACAAAGCTAACCCATCACCAGATGATGATATTAGACCTGCAAAGATGCGAGGAAATAACACAATTCCCAGTCTAGGGTTACACTTTCTGATGGACGTTTTAAAGGGTTAAGCAGCCATCATCTAGAAAACTATATACCTTCAAGTCCGGAATGTTTTTCCTTTTCAGGAAAAGGACCACAGGGAAGGAATAATCAAGTGCTCGAGATCTCATTCTTCAAAGCTCAAACACTTGGGGGACTATACAGTATGGAAGGCTAAGACGAAGCAAAGAAGACTATCAGAAAGTCAAAAGCTCGAGCCTGAAGACCCATCTACCCAACGAGACAAGTGATACGAGCAGAATCGAAAGAGAGCAAAAAGAGTCATCCAAATACAAAGTTTCAAAAAACCTTCGAGCATGTTCAGGTTGAAAGGCAAAATATTAGTCACGAGGAAGAAATGTACATCTTTATACTTATTCAAAACTGTTGTAACAAAAATAGTTAGGGGTAAAAGATCATCATCAGTGTACTCATTCAAAAACTGTTATGATTAAAAACAGTTACGAAAACTTTGTACTCATATAGAAAACTGTTATCAAATAAAACAGTTACGAATAAGAAAACATTTCCCTCGTACTTATTAGAAAATTGTTTCCAACAAAAACAGTTGCGGGTAGAAACCCCAAACTTTATAAAAACTGTTACTGGTGTAAAACAGTTGTTCCCTTGTATCAATATCGAAAAACTGTTACCTATGAAAAAGAGTTATGGAATACAAGTGTATATCAGATCTGTTAAACAAAAACAGTTGCAACATGAGTTTTAGATGATAATCAAATACACGTAAAATGTCTTGGAAGTTCAAACAAAAAAAAAATCCTGGAAACATCCTTAAACATGTGTAAAATTCCTATCACTCTATTGCATTATCATGAAGTTGAGACGTCTTCTTCATGACAATCATAAAGGTCCCTCTTTCATAAATGAAGCCTACTACAAAA
>ML392511.1:0-11612 GCA_005239525.1 Nicotiana knightiana | reverse complement strand
GCAAAACAACCAATAAAATATTTAAAATTAAATACATATGGGGCTTACGCCTCATGCCTCGGGGCTTACGCCTCGCTGAGGCATATGCAAAACGCCGCATCTTACGCCCACGCCTTATAAAAACACTGGTCTAATTATACTAATCAATTTTATTCTCTTCATATTTACTTTGTGCAAATATAATTTTGAATAATTGTTCAAAATGGCTAAGATCATTGAATAGCCTTAATGGCATTTATTAGTATTCAATATTGAGATGTCTTCTTTTCTAGGAGACTTTACCTTATATCCATTATTTTATCTTTAAAGTTACTTGAATAGCAATCATAAAGTGACCATTATATGTCAATAACTTTGTTCACTATCAAATTAAGGCTATTCAATGGTCTTAGCTGTTTTGACAATCATTCAAGATAAATTCTTCTCTCTTTTCTTCTTGAGTGCTAGGTTTTGTTTTATTGGTTGTTTTGCTATACTAAAAAAAACTTATTGAATCTTGAGGATACGTCTAATTACGTTCAATTGCGTGAGTGACATATCCTTAATGATAGTGTCCTTGAAACACCTCAAGATAACTTTATTCTCATTCTCCATAATTATTTTTTCCAACAATCTTAAGGATATTTTAACGATGTCATTATGGAGAACAAAATTGGTAATGTTGTTGTTGATGCTACTACACCCGCTGCACCTACTGTTTCTGTTGTTGTTCTGTCACAACCCAAACGCCAATCATAGTACTAGACAAGCCGACATCCACAAATAACTCTGCCTTTTTAAATTAAAAATAAGATGAAACGGGTTTTGACAGTAACAACTCTCATAAATAGTCGATAAGAAACATTCCCAAAATTTAGGTGTCATTAAGTACATGACCATCTAAATGACAATACAATATAACTGCTAAAACAACTGTCTAGAAAGATAGAATAATGCTAATAAACTGAAAAGAAGGAGGGTCGAGGTCTGCGGACGCCAAGGCAGCTACCTCAATAGTCTCCAAACGGATGAAGCTCCAAATCTAGCAACTTTCATTCCCAGAAGTACCTGGATCTGCACACGAAGTGTAAAGTGTAGTATGAGTACAACCGATCCAATGTACTCAATAAGTAACAAGACTAACTTTGGGTTGAAAACAGTGACGAGCTGGGAAAGGTACAGTCCAAATCCAGATAATAACAACGTAGATATGACAGAAAAATGACAATAATAACTCAGAGAAAGCCTCATAATCAGTTTGTAGATAGTTCAGAAATGTAGACATGCTTTCAAGTATTTAACAGTTTGAGCTCAACACGAATAAAATGTACCAAGTATGACCAATATAAGGTGTGTCATATCTTGATATCTACATGCCAAGCATGCATGTCAATTGTAATGCAACAAAGTGATAAAGTCATATACATTCTCTCGGAGTATTCAACCTCACATCACGATCAGTCACTCAGTACTCCCAATCACTCCGCACTCTCAATCACTCGGCACTCGCACTCAGTAGGTACCTGAGCTTACTGCTGGTATGTTAGACTTCGAAGGGGCGGATCCTGCCCAAGCGCTAGTATAAGCCAATCATGGCATAAAATTCAATAAAGCCTGTTGCGGCGTGCAGCCCGAACCCATAAATATCACCCACACTCAGGCCATCGGCCTCACTCAGTCATCAATCTCTCCAGTATCTCGGGCTCGCAAATCTCACGACAATCAGCCCAAGAATAATAATATGATGTAACAATAAATGGTAATGGAGACTGAGATATGATATGTAAATGATAGATGTGACTGAGTACATAATTACAATTAAGCAAAAAATTCCACAACAAAAACGACTTATGTGGGTCCCAATAGTACCAGCATATAGCCTAAACATGATTTCTAACATGAATCACAACTCAACTTCTCTAACACATGGAGAATACATGACTAATAACAAGATTAGATGACCACACAGTTCCACAGAATCGACCAGATCATAATTACCACGGTGCACACTCACACGCCCGTCACAAGCATGTATGTCACCTCAAAGTATTTTATTTAAATATTTTTGCTAATAAAAGTATTTTATGTTATTTGTTTAGTTTCGTATTAGGTAATGAGGTAACGTTAATTAGCGAAGTCCTCGTAAATTATAATAAGACATATGCAGACTTTTATTTATATGATTTTTTTTTTCATTGAACTACTAAATTAGATCAATGTTCGTTTTTCTTTTTATGAACTTATATTTATTTGATTTGTATTTTATAAGTCAAACATTGTTGTTTAATATTATTTGTATAATGTTTTATAAAAGTGTATTTATTGAGATAAAGGTGCGTGCGCAAAGCGCGTACCCTAAGACTAATTAATATGAATGCTTGAGAGAAATATTTTGTTTTCTATTTGAATAAAGAGATAAAGTTTAGAACGAACAAAGAGAAATAAGGGTACCAAAATTCTTAGAATCGAGAAAGTACCCTAGAATACAAATACAATTTCCGTATTTTACATAGTTCCCAATAGATATTGAAACCTATAAAGCCTATTGGCCGCCAGCAAAAACAAAGGCAGTAACCTAAACAATAATATACAAACCCTGACTTCAACTCTAACAAACTTTCATACTATCACTTTTCACATAATATTATAGTCGGCCGCCACAACCAAGTATACAATGAAGAAAAAGGATTGTTGGCATTGGTAATTTATGTATTCTGCACGAGATTATCTTTGAAATTCTGAAAGAGGTTCCTGCCAAGTCTCTAATGCGTTTTAGGTGTGTTTCGAAATCATTTTGCTCCCTTATATCTGAACCCTTACTCATTGAAGCACATCAAAGTTTTCCACTGCTCAATTTCATGTAAGCTGTTCATCTTTGCCGACTCGCGAAGGTGTCATTCAGTACTTGAATCAGTCACGTTTCAGTAAGCTTCACTCTCTGGCATCGACCAATGGCTTAGTTTGTCTATGGAACGATGTTGGAGAAGTTGCTATTTGCAATCCTTTCACAAAAGAACATGTCTTTCTTCCTCGTCAAATACCTAAAGAGAAAGGTTACATGACTTGTTGCTCCCTGGGTTTTGATTCCATCACCAAGAAACATAAAGTATTCAAGGCACACAAACGTACGTATTATACACGGGGATCAAAATTCATGTAAAGTGACATGCTGGATTTTCACCATTGGAGTGGACAAATCATGGAGGGAGATTCCCGATTGCACCAATTTTTTCCCTTTAAGATATGATTGTGTTTATATTGGTGGAGTCATTTATTGTGTAAATACACTTGCAACGGCTTACAAATAAGGTGGCAGTGGCGACAAAGTTCGGCGCGCAACTCTTCAAAAACTTAATGAGTATGATAAATTATCAGCAAAATACAAACTTTAATTTTATTAAATATCATTACTTATATTTGTAAATACCATATTGTTACGAAGTGGACAACAAAGCTATCCCAAGACCAAAATTCATATGTAAGAAATAAATATTATTATAATATACACTTTTAATAAAAACAGTTCCAATGTTCTAGTTATAATAAGATTTTAAGGCTTATTACTTAACCTAACTACTATGAAAACAAGTATTAATTAAATTAAACAAGTTCAAAATTCACCCTAGTCCTATAAAAGATATTTAATTCGAAGTTATGCTTTCATACTAATTTCCAAACACAATTTTGTTTGAAGACAAACACTTCACTGAAAGAATATTTCAAAATAACATTAGCACTCAATTTTCAAATACCTACGAGCTATGACATTAATTTGGCTTTCTCTTTTAACTCGACTCTTTGTAGAAAGCAAAAGTTCGATAGCAACTTATTTTGCTAAGTTAATATCTTCAATAGAAAAAAAAACTTACTAAGGTATGTTTCAGCTGAAGAAGAGTCTCAAGCTAAGTCACCGTCGGTAATTCGCACAGTCAGAGTTCAGCAAATGCAGAAAAAGGTTAAAAAATTCAATTGAAAAAGAATTTTTGTTTTTAAACAGAAGGGATGAGCGAGGGGTTTTTAAAAAGGTTAAAAGTTTAGGTTGAGCATTGGTACAAGCATTAAAGAAATCAGAAAAGATAAAACAAAAAAAAAGTAGATTAGTACTAAGTAAATAATCGTTGAATTGAAAAAGAAAAGGGAATGAGTGAGGTGTAGGAGCTAAGTTTCGAACCTGGGTCCATCAACTAACTGATGCACTTGAGCAGGCTTCAAAACCAACACTTCTATCCGGCTTTTTTTACTTAAGGGGGCAAGGTAAATTATTTGAGGGGTCTCCAGTGTATGTACAAATATAAATAAAATATTATTTCAGTATTTTTGCCGAGGCTAACGGGTTCCGATGACCCCTCTACCTCTAAGGTAGGTCCGCCTCTGGAGTCAATACAGACAATTTTTTGTCCTTCATTTAACATCAACCCTAAGGGACAAATTGTATTGATTCCATGCAGCACTAGTAGGATTTTTCCCGTGTTCTTACGTGACATTGCAAAGAAAGAATGGACGAAAGTTGAGATGCATAGAATTTATGAACGAGGACTCTGTGTGAGTCGGGTTAGTGTTTTGCTAAATCTCGTGGAAAGTATTTGGTCCTTGAGATAACTTATACTACTACGGTTGGATTGGATGGTTCAAGAGCCTAGCTAGCCCTTTTTATGGTTCAGGGATTAGGAAAGCCTTTCTCTTCTAAGGAAATTATTTATCACAAATATATATATATATATATAGTGTAGGTGTTCTGCATGTATTTTTTGCGTGTATCAAAAAATGTATGAAATGTAGAATAAAAATAAATTATATGTAATAGCAGTTGACATCGAGATAAATACAACATTTCTTTAAATTAAAAATAAATATTTTAGTGTATCAATATTTTTGCTTAATCAGTTATATTTATCTAATAATATAGCTAGGTATACATATAAATGTCTTAAAATATTTTTAAAACTTAAATTTATAGTCTTTATGCACGTATATTACATCGTATTTTGTGTTATTACAAGAGGTGAAAGTAAAAACTTAATTGAAAGATATATATGCCATATTTTAGAAGAGAAATTTTCTTATACTTTCTAATAAATGAAATCGTCCTGTAATCTAAAGTTTAAGTAAGATAGAAGCATATAAAAAACAATAAATTATATTTGAAAACTTTTAGGAAAGAACTCGCGACAACTTTTACGAAGGAGCAATTGCGGTTCGTTTCTTTGATATAATTGGAAGTCTAACAATATTTTCTTAAAAATAGTTCTTAATATGTGTTTTTGAAAATATGCAATTAAATTATACATAGAAAATAAGTAAGACTGAATTATGTAAATAATAATTAATTAATTTTGACATTTAGTGGCAAAATCACGGCATAAAAATCTATAAGGAAATAAAGAAAATATGTTTGGAGGCTAGCACCCTTGTGTTTATCTTGGATAATTTTGAGAGAGGTGAAAAATGTTCAAGAACTTTACTTTTAGTTTTATCTAGAATTAAACTTTGATTTAGACTATATTTATATTTTGTACACAGTTAATCGTTTGAAATACCATATAAGTCAAAAAAACTCAAGAAAAGAAATTTAGATTAACTTACAAATTTTATAAGTTCTTATTAGTTGACTTCAAATTTCTAAGTATTAGATAAAGTTCTACAAAACTACTACCACTTTATTCAACTTGAATTTTTATTTTAGAAAATTAATTTACTATTTTAACGTAAACTATTGACACAATCCCACAAGATATTGTGCAACGAGGTACTTCACCACAAAATTTTGGCTCTTGTTCTTTCTATTTTGAAGCATTTACAATATTGATGAAGAACCGTTAGTTTTATCTTTTTAACCCTTTTTGTTTTCAAATTGAGAAGTTAAAGTAGCACGGCTCTGCCCGTTGGAATAAACTTAAAAAATTCACAATAAGAAAAATCATTATGTTAAATACGAAAACAATTTATATAGTTTCTTACATAATTCAAATAATAAAATTTGTATAACTAGAATTTTATTTTATTTTAAATTCTTAAATATTAGAAGTTTTTATGTAGTTCAAATAAGAAAATATTTAATAATTAAAAGTTCTAGTTGATTTCTAAGTTTTTAATATTAGAACAATAATATTTTGATTTTGTCCAATGAAAATCTGTTTTTAAAGGATAATATATATTCTTTTTATTATTTAAAAAATTCAAATAGCCATGAAAAACTTGAAAGAAGCAATTTCTCATAAGCAACGCCATGCACGTATCGTACAATGAAATAAGAATTTTATTTATTAATTGAAAAAAGGTCATATAATTTAAGAAACCTCATAAAAATTTAGGAGAGTAAAAGTGAAACATACATAGTTGAATTCTAAAATCAACATATTAGATCATTCTAAACTGAAAAAATTAATTGTAAGTGATTGATGGCAATTATCATTATATCCAACATTATTTATTGTTTAAAATCAAATTTTGTCTAAAAATGATTAATTAACTCTAGTGGCGAAAAAAAATACTAAAAGTTTTTGAAGAACCAAAATCTCTCATTGCATATTTCTATAGTGTTTAGTAACGTAGGATCCTCTTTTAATTAATTTTAAGGTTATCTATAGAAATTAAAGAACCAATAACCACGACTTAGTTGAGACCTTTTTTTTTTTCTCTAAATGCTCTCGGCGCATTTTAGCGTGAAAAAACTAAAATACGCCAACAACCATGGGAGGAAGAGGCCGACCTAAGAAAACTGTAACGAAGATTCAACTAGCTGAATTCATAGCAACAACGAGAAGGAATGGCGATTCAAACAAATCTACACCAATTCAAGGAGTTCGTGAACTAGTTGCGAATACAACAAAGACGGGAGAGATCTCAACAGCGAGTGCCAGTAGGAGCTTGAATTTGAGTAAACAAGCTAAAATTCAACAAAAAAAGGTACAAATGTTGAACAACATAGGTGATAAAAAGGGAGAAGAAGCATATGCAGAAGAAATTCACATCGTGAAGCAACCAATCGCGATTGAAAATAATAGTGAGAAAGTAAATGAAGATAAATCATGGGCAAATTTGGTTGTTGGTACACTTTTGCTGCTAGAGGAATGAGACTAAGGTTTGTGGCACCAATAATTCAAAATGGAGAGAAAATTGTTGAATTACAGAAAGAGGAAATTGAAAAGGAAACGGAGAAGTGGAAAACGACAGTAATTATGTACGTGGTTGGAGATACACCAAGTATTGGAGAAATTGAGAGGTTTATTGCAGCGCAATGGAACTTTGTTTCAAAACCAAAGGTGTATTATCATAATGATGAATTTTTCGTAGTGAAATTCAAAAATGAAGAGGAGAGGAATGAGGTTCTGTACTCAGGACCAAGTACTATACAAAACAAACCAGTTATCACCAAGGCATGGACAACAGACTTTGATCTCAATGAAGAGGTATTGAAAACTCTGCTGCTGTGGGTTAAGTTACCAAATTTGCCATTGAATTGTTGGGGAATGGATTCCTTGAGTCGTATAGGGAGTGGTATGGGAATTACAGTATATGCGGATGCATGTACAACAAAGGTGGAAAGGATATCCTATGCTAGAATCCTTGTGGAAATGGATATTACAAAACCATTGCCAACAAGGATAATAGTTAAGGATCTGAGTGGTAGGAAATTTGATCAACAAGTTGTTTATGATTGGAAGCCATTGTACTGTAGAACTTGCCTGCAATTGGGACATAATTGTCAAGCTAAACAAGTGTAACAACAAATGAATAAGCAACAGAAGCAGAAGCAAGAATGGAAACCAAAAGAGCAAGGGAATCAAGGAAGCACAACTGATAAGGGGCAAGAAGCAGCAGGGAATACAGAACAAATAACAAAAGATCAGAATATACAGAAAACATCAACCATGGATAATGAAGGATCAAGAAGCAAGGGGAAAGTCAGCCACAAAGAAAACTCAAATTGTATCAACAAGTGAAGTAGCAGTGGGTAATGGATTTAATGCTCTTACTGAATCATGTATGAATGTCACTAGTAATATACTAAGTAGGGAAAGTAGAGGACAATGTAGTTATGGGGGAGGAGTGAAAGAAGGGATAACATCCACCATAGTTAAATGAAATTAGCTACTTAGAATGTTAGAGGAATAAATAAGGTGTATAAGCAAAAGGAGTTGCAAAAGTATATCAAAGATCATAGTATCAGTATTATAGCTATTATAGAGCATAGAGTACAAGAAAAGTTCTCAAAGAAAATCATTCAAAAAATTGCTCCTAGATTGGATTGGTGTGCAAACTATGATGGTGGAGGAAAGGGAAGGGTATGGGTGATATGGGATCCAAAAGAAATAAGATTTATTATGAAGGAAGCTAAAAGTATACATGGAGAGGTAGTTGTACTGGACACAAGGCAAGAGTTTGATTTCACAGCCATCTATGTGTTGCATACAGTGGAGGCAAGGAAAAGTTTGTGGAGAGACTTAACAAGATGGAGTCATAATCAAAGAAAACCATGGTTGTGTATGGGAGATTACAATGCTATAATGGCAGTGGAAGACATAATTAATGGAAGCTCAGTTCAAGAGAATGAAATAAGAGATTTCAAAGAGTTTTTATTTGATACCGAGGTATGTGTGAAATGAGAACAGTGGGTAGGGACTACACATGGACTAATTCACATGTGTTTAGAAAAATAGCAATCATTAATGCAGAATGGATGAATACCATGACACAAACAGATGCAGTGATTATGGATCCTCTAGTCTCAGATCATTCTCCTCTATATGTTAAGAATACAAGACAGAAACTACAGGAGATACAAATGCAGACGAGAACTACAAACACATCCTCATAGATGTTTGAAGAAGAAAAAGATCTGAAACAACAACTGGAGAAATGGACTACTATAGAGGAAAGTATCTATAAACAGAAATCCAGGAATCAGTGGCTGAAGTTAGGTGATTCTAATACAACATTCTTCTTTGCCAGCATGAAGAATAAAGTAAATCAGAATAAGATAAGAAGATTGAAGAAGGCAGATGGAGAAATAATTCAATCTAAGGAAGCAATAGAATAGGAAATAGTGGGATTCTATAAAGGGATATTGGGATCAGCAGCTGATAGCATACCAACCATACATCCAACTATTATGAAGGAGGGCAATGTGTTAGATAGGAAGAAACAACTGGAACTAAAAGATAATGTTACTATAGAAGAGGTTCAGAATACTTTGAAGGGAATAGATGAACTAAAGGCTCCCGGGTGTGATGGGTTCAATTCAAAGTTTTTCAAGAAGTCATGGGGTATCACAGGGCAAGAAATAACTAAGGTAGTGCTTCAGTTCTTCAACAAAGCTGAAATGCATCTGCCTATTAATGTGACAACTATTACATTGATCCCTAAGATTCAGCATCCTTCAACAGTCAAGGATTTCAGGCCTATTTCATGTTGCACAGTATTATACAAGATTATTTCAAAAATCTTGACTAACAGATTGCAAAGGGTGATGGATTATCTAGTAGATCTGGAAGAGTCATAATAGATAACATAATATTAAGCCACAAATTGGTGAAGGGGTATGGGAGGAAGGGAATCTCACCTAGGTGTATGATGAAACTGGACTTGCAGAAGGTATATGATTCTATAGAATGGGATTTCTTAGAGAAAGTGCTGAACAACGTGGGCAAGCCAGAGAAGTTTTCCAAGTGGATCATGGTGTGTGTACGCACAATATCTTATTCTATACTAATTAATGGGAGACCTGTGGAGCCATTTCAAGCCAGAAGAGGGTAAAGACAGGGTGATCCATTATCACAAATTCTTTTTGTTCTAGGAATGGAATATCTTACAAGAAGCTTCAAGACTTTTAGGAATAATCCAGATTTCAACTTCCATCCTAGATGTGACAAGTTAAATATCATCCAACTGGGATTTGCAGATGACTTGTTGCTATTCAGCAGAGGGGATACTATCTCTATTCAAATGGTATTCAAATGTTTTATGGACTTTTCTAAGGCATCTGGATTAAAAGCAAACACAACAAAGAGCTTTATTTATTTTGGAGGGGTACCACAGGATATACAGGAAAACATTGTACAAGTTACTGGATTTAGTAGGGGAGAGTTGCCATTCAAATACCTTGGAGTACCTCTTAGCACTAAGAGGATCTCCTTGGTGCAGTGTCAGCCATTACTGGAGAGGATACTAGGCAGGATCACCTCATGGACTTCAAAGTTTTTATCTTATGCAGGGATGTTACAATTGATCAAAACAATATTGTTTTCTATACAAATCTACTGGTCACAGATTTTTGTTATCCCTAAGAAGATGATAAAGAAGATAGAAACAATTTGCAGATCCTATGTACTGGTGGAGTAGATGCTTCTAAAAGAGATTTGTTATCATGGGACAAAGTGTGTTCTCCAAAGACAGCAGATGGTTACAATGTTCTGGATATGCACATATGGAACAAACTACTATGGAATCTGTGTAAGAAAAAGAACAAATTATGGGTTCAGTGGATTCATCTATATTATGGGAAGAAGCAAGAAGTGTGGGATATCAATCCAAGCAATACATCATGGATAGTGCAGAAAATAATAAAAGCAAAGGGGTATATAGAAGCAACAGGGGTTAGCATGAAGGAATTGGCAAAATGGAACTACTTCTCTGTCAGGACGTGGTATAATGGCATGCGAGGGCAGTTTCAAAAAGTATTATGGAGGAGATTAACATGCAACAACCTAGGGGCTCCAAAGTGGATCTTTGTACAGAATCTAGCAATACAGAATAGGCTCTTTACAAGAAGCAGATTCCATGCATGGGGAATTGCAGAAGAAGTTGGATGTCCTTTGTGCAATGAAGCAGAAGAAATCATAGACCATCTGTTGTTTAAATGTCGAGTTGCTGGGGGTATATAGAGCAAGTTGCTACATTGGTAAGGTATGACAAGAACTCCGATGGAATGGCAAAGGGAGATACAATGGGCTGAGAATAAAGCAACTGAAAACAGTGCACAGGCTCAAGTTTATGGGTTGACTTTGGCGTGTGCAGTGTATCATGTATGGAATGAAAGGAATAGAAGAGTTTTTCAAGAACAACAGAAGACAGTGGAAGCAATAGTGAGGCAAATTGTATAAGAAGTAGCAAATAGGTTAACAAAAGATAATAAGACAGAGAAGAGAATAGCAGAAATAGATTACTATCCATAGCTTGCTATAGAAGAATTGTAGTAAACGATGTGAGGAACTGGGAATGCCCAGTTTTAGTTTTGGATATTGTACATATTTGCTATTGGTAAATAAAATCATTTAATTACAAAAAAGAAAAAAAGCAAATTATCACTACATTCCTAACGCATACCATAAAGTTTTCATAAATTGATATAATTATGGGATTTTCCTTTGTCACAAATTAATGTGATTTTCTTTGTTATTTTTTTTACAAATTTATTATATTCATAGCTCAACTAAGGCAGATTTAATTCAAAAACTTAGTTGATTTTGAAATCCTAAATATTAGGGAAATAATAAATATTTATATTCCTAAATATTAGGAAAATAATTAAAAGACTATTTTGTCTAGTATGAAATTAATTTATTAAGGGTAAAAAAGGCGAATAATATTTCGCTAAGGTTCTTGGTGCTTTTAATATATATATATATATATAT